>PVKM010013012.1:0-30918 GCA_004027735.1 Carollia perspicillata
AGCTCAATTCCGACCCTAGAGACAGCATCCGATTCCACAGATTAAGGGCTCAGTCCCACAAGACTGCCCCCTCCCTCTTCAGATGCCAGTAGAAAGTCCAGATTGTTACCTGTACTTCAGACCAGTCGGCTGTAAATCAGAGGTTCCCACCACCTCCGCCTTGGCTGCGGTTAATAGGATACAGCAGCTCAGAACTCAGGGAAACATTTTTCCTTACTAGATCAGCAGTTCATTATAAAAGGATAGAACTCAGGAACATCCAGGTGAAAGAGAAGCGTAGGGCACGGTGTGAAGAAGATACATCATTCTCCCCAAATCTCCATTTGTTCACCAACCCGGAAACTCTCCGAACCCGGCCCTTTGGGGTTCCTACTGAAGCTTTATTACGTACGCACGATTGATTAAATATTGGCCGTTGGTGATTGCCATCAATCACTCAGTCTTTAGCCCCTGTGCCTTCCCAGGAAGTCAGGGGTTGAGGCTGACAGTTTCAACCCTCTGATCACAGATTAGCTACGCTGGCAACCCAGTCCCCCATCTTTCGGTTAACATAACATTAACCTAACGTTACCATTATGCTAATGTAGCATGGTTATAATTGTTAAAACAACATTAAAAAGATACCTTATAATAGGGCTCTCCACTTTAGAAATTCCAGTGGTTTTAGAAGCTCCCTGCCAGAAAGGGAGATGAGAACCAAATAGATATTTCTCATTACAAACCACAACACCACACCTTCTCACACATAGCCTGGTCTCCCAATTTCTCATTGAAATGCCTGTGATGACGTAGGGAACATACTGGTAACTCAATCTAAAAACCAAACAACCACAACATAAAAGCCCTTCCTACTTCCCTTTTTCCTTTATTAAAAATGACACAAATTTGGAAGATGTCTCTTGGGTGTTGGAAGAAGTGGAAATCAATTAAAATCCAGCGGAAATTATTTTTTTATTGGGGACAAAACAACTCACTACCCTTATGTTCAAGACTAAAGGACCAGCAGGAGTTTCTTCCGTGACCTGCTTCTCTGTTGCCGAGGCCAGTTACCGTGCAGGGAGAATTAGTGATACATTTGCGGAGGTGCTCCTGCTTCTACTCATTGAAAAGTTTTCCAGAAAAGCACTATCACATGTCAAGGGTTTAGGCTCACTTCTTCAGAGATGATTCAGGGCTCCGAACAACAAGACCTTCGAGTAAATATAGATCAGGGTAATGTCAATCCCCCTTACCATCATAATAGTTCGCATCATCCGTTTAAACATCCTGTGCTCAAGAAGCACTGTAATTCCTTCATATAAATATCCAGCCCACAGCGATAAACATGGCCAGTGTATTTATTATACGTCACAGGAATCCACAAAGCTGTAATTTATTGCAGAAAGCTAAATCTTTTTTGGCCGCTTGAATTATCTTATGACCCTTCTCATCACTGTTAATTAAAATACGGATTTTTAAAAAGCAATTGTATTAGATGTAGTTGTGCGTATGCATCATTTCAAAAATAGAAAGTAATAAAAATCGTTTAACAAAACTAGAAAACTTTATCACAGAGGCCCATTAGAAAGCCCCATTTTAAACACAGAGTTTAAGACTGTGACTCTGTGTGTGCATAACATTCAGGGAATATTTTCATTTATTCATTAAATGAAACATTAGTAACTAAGTAAACTTGCTTATATCTATGTAGATGTTCATAGGGTTAAACTAATAGATGAAAAAATAAGTCAGGAAAACGATAAAAATAATATGGGAATTAGATCCCATATTGAATGAACTCCAGGAAAGAGTGAGCTTCGCTTGCACTAACAAAAACTGTAGATGTGCTCTGTTTGGAAACCTGGATGCTAACTGCATTTTTGTAATATTAGGGGAATATTACCAGTTTTTAGGATAATGTTATTGTGGCTGTTTTTAAAAGAGTCTTACGATTTATTTTATTTTTTAAAGATTTTATTTATTCATCTTTAGAGGGGAAGGGAAGAAGAGAGGGAGAGAAATATCAATGTGTGGTTGCCTCTCGTGCGTCCCCTGCTGGGAACTGGCCTGCAACCCAGGCATGTGCCCTGACTGGGAATTGAACCACAATCCTTTGGTTCGCAGGCGCGCGCTCAATCCACTGAGCTACACCAGCCAGGGCAGAGTCTTACACTTTAGAGACACCAACTAAAATATTTACAGATGAAATGAGAGATGCGATGACTGGAATCTGCTTCACAACACTGTGGGGAGTGAGACTGTTTCGAAGAGCATTCGTCGTCACCAGATCGCCGTTGCTGAGTATTGTTACCTGGCGGTTCATTTCACTGTTTTGTCTCCGTCTTAAACAACTTTGTAAGGGAAATCTCAACTAATTTCCACAAATCGAGCACACCTGTGTAAATGGCACCCACAGGCAAACAGAATATTACCAGATCCTTGGAAGACCCTGCTTTTGCTTCTTATTGTAATACCCCCACTTTCCCAAGGGGGACCCCCACCTGGCTTCTCACATCACATCTTTGTCTTTTTATGTGACTTTGTATCAGGGCAACACTCCTTCGTAGCTTGGGTCTTTGTTCACCATTAGGATGGGATATTTCAAAATTGTTTTATGTAGTTGTAAACCATTCATTCTTGCTGATGCACGTTCCCTAATGTGTGAATCTACCACCATTCACCTGTTCATTCTGGTACCGATTGACCTTTGAAAGTCTCATCTTTTTTGCTTTATAAGCAGCGCCACTGGTAAAATTCTGTTTTATGTCCTGTGTGACACAGGACACATGCATATTCATGGCTTTTTGGTTGTTACTGCTTTTGAGAATATATCTAGAATTATTGGATCATAGGACATACATATGCACAGTTATAATACATGCTACTAAACTATTTTCCAAGAGGGTTATAGCAATTCATACCCACACCTGCACTGTTCTAGTTTATCCATTCTTTGCCAACACATGGTATTGTCCATCTTTTTCATTTTTTATTTTTTGGCAGGAGTACTGGGGTATCGTGTTGTGGTTTAAATGTACAATTCCTTGATAACAATGAGGTTGAGCATCTTATTATAGGTTTACTGACCATTTGGATATCTTCTTTGGTGATGTATCTGTTCAGATATTTTATCAAGATATTTTGGATATCTATGTTTTTCCATTGATTGGTAGAAATTCTTTATATTTCCTAGAGAAGACTCTTTTTTTAGTCTATGTAAGAGAATGTCTCTCACTCTGAGTTTTTTTTATTCTTAATGACATCTTTTGAAATACAGATAGTTTAATTTAACATATCCTTCTTTGCCAGCTTTTCCCTTTATCTCTAATGCATGCCGTGTTAAGTATTTTAAGCAGTCTTTGCCTACCTCAAGTCACAAAGGTGACTTCTTGCTTTCGTACCAAAAGCTATGGTATTGTGTCGGCCCATTCAGGCAGTCTACGTGAGGTTTTACACGCAGAGTGAAGTGGGGAGTCAACGTACACTCGGCCCTTGTGTGAACATCTAGTTAACCCAGCACTGTTAGTTTTTAATTTTTATTTTTTTGCAATGATTAATTATTTTACAGTTTATCTTTTGGGGTTGGCAGGTTAAAGCAAAGGTTTTGTTTTTTTAATGGTTGCTCAGTTACAGTTGTCCCCATCCCCCCCCCCATTACTCTCTCCTGCCCTGCCCACCCCCACCTCCCACATTCAGTCCTTCCCCCCTCCTTGTCCGTGGGTCCTTCATACATGTTTCTTGACTTGAGCCTCCCCCTTCTTTACCCCGTTATCCCCCTCCCCGCTCCCCTCTGGTCACTGTCAGTTTGTTCTTTATTTCCATGTCTCTGGTTCTATTTTGCTTGCTTGTTGCCAGCACTATTATTAAAAAGCTGTTTTTGTCTAGTGCACTTTCCAGGTCAGCTCTGTCATAAAGCAGGTGTCTAAGTAGCAGTTTCTGAAGTATCTGTTCATTCCTTAGGTTCAGTCTGCCTATCGTTGCATTGACGAAACATTGTCTCGGTACTGTTGATAGATATTTAATGTCCTTGTCTGTTTACACCAATATCTAAGTCATTCATGGGTCAGTTCTCTGTCTAGTAATTGTTGACTATGTGTGAGAAAAAATACTGTAAAGAACCATATGGGTTCTAGTTAAAAGAACCATAAAGGCTGTGGTTGAAATATATATATATGTTTTTTTCTAGAGAAATGTATATATAATGTGTGTGTGTATATATATTATATATGTATAAGTTAACTTGGATAAGTTAATTATAATGTGTGTATATATATTTCTCTAGAAAATTACTAGAAAAAAAATATATATATTCCCCCCTTGGGAAGAGAGGGGGAAAAAATGAACACCTCAATTCAGTCAAGGACTGTGCTAAGTCAGGACAGGGTTACGGTTTTAATAAGACTCATTCTAGGTCTGATTCATATGTATTTTTAAGGCATGTCCTTTTGGGAATTTTAATGGAGATACTTTTAGTGCATGCCTCCTTCCTCTTGAAACATTGCAGGAGATTTTTGCCTTTGGAGGTTCTCAGGTGATACTTTTAAATCCTTACCCCACCACATACATAACTTTACATTCTGTCAAGAATCTTGAGGAACACTGGCTGTGTTGTTAGGTAGTGAAATTACCCAGCATCCCACTCTGCTTTTTAGAAGTGTTTTACATTTTTCCTCAGCCACCTCTGCAGACCTGTGGGAAAACTACCATGCATTGAAACTCCTTAGGTCTCCAATTTATTACTCCAGCCCCATATAACCACTAAAAGCTTTGCTGGTCTCTCCTTTCCCCTGTAAGATCCCACTACGTGTTATAGAGTCTATCTTTATCCCAAAGGAAAAACATGACTGTCATCACTGTACTTTGGCAGGGTGTCATCTCGCCGTAATTTCATTTCATCCTTTTTGCTGCTGTTATTATACAATTTGAGAAGTTACTGCTCAACAGATGCATGGAACCAAAATGGATTTCAGAGAGTCTGTGAATCACCAAAAATGGTATTATTTTATTGATGTATTTATGTGTAATTTTTTTTCCCTAGGGAAATAGTGTATGGTTTTTGTCAGGTTCTCAGGGGAGGCCATCATCAAGTGAAATTCAAAATAACCACTTTAGCCATCATTCACTTAACTTTCTTTGATATATTTTGATGTGGACATTTGTTTTTTAAGTAATTTTATTAATTATGCTATTACAGTTGTCCAATTGTTTTCCATTTATTTCCCTCCACCTTCCACCTGCCCGCCCTCCAGCATCCCACCCCTCCCTTAGTTCGTGTCCATGGGCTTGTGCATATAAATCTTTGGCTTCTCCATTTGCTATACTATTCTTAATATCCCCCTGTCTATTTCGTACTTATCAGTTATATTTCTTATTCCCTGTACCTTTTCCCCCATTCTTCCCCCCCTCCCCATTGATAACCCTTCACGTGATCTCCATTTCTGTAATTCTGTTCCTGTTCTACTTGTTTCCTCTTTTTTTGTTTTTTAGGTTCAGTTATTGATAGTTGTGAGTTTGTTGTCATTTTACTGTTCATATTTTTTATCTTCTTCTATTTCTCAGATAAGTCCTTTTAACATTTCATATAATAAGGGCTTGGTAATGATTAACTCCTTTAATTTGACCTTATCTGGGAAGCATTTTATCTGCCCTTCATTCTAAATGATAGCTTTGCTGGATAGAGTAATCTTGAATGTAGGTCCTTGCCTTTCATGACTTCGTATACTTCTTTCCAGCCCCTTCTTGCCTGCAAGGTTTCTTTTGAGAAATCAGCTGATAGTCTCATGGGCACTGCTTTGTAGGTAACTGTCTCCTTTCCTTTTGCTGCTTTTAAGATTCTCTCCTTGTCTTTAATCTTGGGTAAGTTAATTATTATGTGTCTTGATGTGTTCCTCCTTGGGTCTAGCTTCTTTGGAATTCTCTGAGCTTCCTGGACTTGCAGGCCTATTTTGTTTGCCAGATTGGGGAAGTTTTCCTTCATTATTTGTTCAAATAACTTTTCAATTTCTTGCTTTTCCTCTTCTTCTGGCCCCTGTCTGATTCAGATGTTGGAATGTTTAAAGTTGTCCCAGAGGTTCCTAAGCCTCTTCACATTTTTTTAAGTCTTCTTCATTCTGTTCTGACTGAATGTTTATTTCTTCCTTCTGTTCCAAATCATTGATTTGAGTCCCAGTTCCCTTCCCTTCAGTGTTGGTTCCCTGTATACTTTTCTTTATTTGTATAGCTTTTTCACTTTGTATAGCTTTCACTTCTTCCTTTATTTTGCAACTATACTCAATCATTTCTGAGAGCATCCTGATTACCAGTGTTTTGAACTCTGCATCTGATAGGCTGGCTATCTCCTCATCACTTAGTTCGTTTTCTGGAGTGTTAATCTGTTCTTTCATTTGGACCATATTTCTTTGTCTCAGTGTACCTGTTACAGAGGAAAGGGTGGAGCCTTAGGTATTCACCAGGGCAGGGCAACCCACTTCACCGTGTTGTGGTGCTGTACGTAGGAGAGGGGTCAGAGAGAGAACGATGTCACTTGTTCAGCTCTCCCTCCACTTTCAGTCACTTGCTCTGCTACCCACAAGTGAGTTGGGCCCTTCTGGTACTGATTTCCAGGTGGGTGGGTTTGTGTTCATTCTAGGATCCTGGTCCCCTCCAACAGCCTCTCCTGTGAGGCTGGGAGTTTCTCCTCCGACCACACCCCTACATATTTTCACAGCCAGAGGTTTTGAGGCTTTATTCCCATGCTGAAACCCTTGGTTTTGTGATCTGTCTCACTCCTCAGTTGTTCTTCCTGGTTCACCCCTACAAAACCGTGGGACCACCCAGTCCTCCAGCCACCACCTTGCCACCCGTTCTCTCTGCCCCAGTGGCCCACCTCTGCCCCTCCTACCAGTTTGGGTGAATGTTTCTCCTTTAACTCCTTGGTTTTTGGACTTCCACGCAGTTTGATTTTCTGGCAGTTCTGATTGTTTTTTGTTCTTAAATTGGTGGTTGTCCTTCTTTTGGTTGTGTGAGGAAGCGAAGCGTATCTACCTATGCCTCCATCTTGGCCAGAAGTTCCCTTGAGGTGGACATTTATAACTGGCTTTCTGACCATCCATCCTCCCCCTTTTCAGGAATAACCACAATTTTTATTTGAGAATCCATTTTCCATTATTCCTCATCCATATCTGAAACAGTTTCCCCTTTGCTGAGAGCCAGTATATTGCCTTTTTTCTCAAGAGAATTTAGGTTGGAATTTCTGCAAACTGCAACCAAAACCCTCCAACAACTCACTTCATCATACATTCTTTGCCCTCTCTAGTACTTGGCTTTGCTTTTTGCAGACAAGACCAAATGTTAAAGTTGTTCTATCATTTGCTGGAACCAACTATTAATTATATGGGGAAATACCAGCCTAGTGCTGGTTTTGAGTCTCCACACTTTGATTTATTATCATCAGCATTTTGTCTTTTTTTTTTTTTTTTTTTTGCCCTCAGTGGCCAGGCTTGCTTACTTGCCATTGCAGACTTAACATTATTCCTTCCTGGAGAGAAGAGGTCACTTTTTGCTTTCCTTTTCTTGTACGTTCTTCTGGATACCATCATTGTTTTATTTTCTAGTTTCTTGCCCTAGGAAGGAAAGATTCTTTAAAAAAGTTTCTGAAATTCAACTTCAGCCCTACTGACTGTTTTTTAATTATACTTAACATAATACTATATTAATTCCAGGTGTACGACACAGTGATTGCACATTTACAAGTATATATACCTTCTGAAGGTGAATGGTTCTTCATTAAGGCTTCTTGGGAGAGAGAGAGAAGGTCGTTCCTAATGACTGTAGACAAAAGCACCGGCTATTACCCCTCAACCACATTATTCAAACCTTCTTTATGAAAAGACTCCTCACCTAGATGGAATCAGCCCAACTCTTCTGCAGACACTTTTTTCTTTTTACACTTTTTTGTGGGAAATTGTACACACCAAAAAGTAAACGGACTAGACATGTGATTAGTGTAAGGAAAAGCCCACTGACCCTCCTACTGAAACAACTAGAAAAAGTAAGATAAAATATGCAAACCAGATTGTTAAAGGGAGCAACAGGGATGTTTTTTTCAACTTTTCAAATGTGGCTTTCATTTTTTGTTTAGGCACTGCCGAATTCCATTTACAGATTGACAGGTAAACATAGTTGAAGTAAAGGTTGCTAATTGTTTTGAACTAGTTACTTAACTTAGAACTACAGGTAAAAAGGTACATTGAAATGAGGCTATAAACAGAGTTAAGCCAGTCAGTATTGCATGAATACTGACGGACAGTAAATCTTAGGTCCTTTCTAGTGGATAACCACAGTAGTCATTAAAAAAAGACCCACAAAGGTTTAGCCACTCCTCCATGACCTTTTGCCAGCTATAATGCAAACAAGTCTCAGACCAAATTCTGCCCACAGACATTCATTTAAAATGTGTTTAAGCTGTATAAAATCCTCCTCTGTTTACCATTCCCATATTAGCATCTTTGAGGCAGACGTGAGAACATTGCAGAGGTAAGATTCAACGAACATTAGGAAAATGGAAATCCTCTTAATGAATGGTTGGCCACAGGACCATTTAAGGCTCATTCCTAGGGAGTTCTCCCTAAAAGTGCAGAGTACAGAACTTGCTAGATTCTCATCTCCTGTTCATGCAAGGACAGGAAATACTTCTCAAACACTTTTGCCAATATACACATTTTGAATACTTTAGCCCATGAGATGCCATGTATAATGCATGTATATAGGGTTTGGTGCTCTCTGTAGTTTCAAGATCTACTTGGGGTTTGGGAACATATTCCACACAGATAAGAGGGCACTACAACATATTTACCCTTGGACCAAACCATCTCACTTCTGGGACTTGATCTTATGTATAAAAAAATGGAAAATGTACAGAGTTAATCACTGGAAAACTGTTGCAATAGCAAACCAATAAAGAACACCCAAGTGTCCATCAATGTTGATCTTGTTAGCTACGTTCTGTTTTATCCATACAGGGGCCTGTGGGCCTGGGCAATGGCTATACACGTGCTGCATGAAAGCATGCAAGAGAGGAGAATGGTGGGAGGGGATGAATCCCATTTTCGTTTGCTGAGTTTGAGGGGCTCTGGGAAGGTTCAGGAATTCAGCTGGGTGAAATGGGACCTGGGGTAGAATTGAATAATGCTCCCCACTCCCCAGAAAATGTCTATGCCCTAATCCTTGGAGCTTGAGAACACTACCTTCCATGGTAAAAGGGATTTGGCAGGTGTGATTGAGGCTATTGAGATGGGAGATTATCCAGGTGGGCTCAGTGCAATAAAAATGGTACTTAGAAGAGAGACAGGAGGAGGGTCAGAGTCAGGGAGGGTGATATGAGGATGGAGGTGGAGGTCAGAGGGACTGGCTTTGAGCAGGACGGCCTCTAAGCTGAAAAGTCAGGAACAGATTCTCTCCTAAAGTCTCCAGAAAGAACGCAGCTCCGCCAACACTTTAATTTCTTAAAACCCATTTTAGACTTCTGGCCTCCAGAACTGTAAGAGAATAGATTTGTGTTGTTTTAAGCCACTGAGTCTATAGTAACTTATTACAGCAGCAATAGAAAACTAATGCACAGTCTTAAAGCCAGCAACAGGGTAGGAAGAAGATAAAGGCTTGGAAGCATGAGGTGGCTGAGGATGGGATCCTCAGATGGGAGGAGTGAGCAGAAGCTGAATAAAAATGCTGGCTGAATATGGGGGGAAGTCAGCTCTTAAGCATCCCTGGGTGAGAAACAGGTTTAAGAAGATCCACGCCATCAAATGTCTCAAGAGGGCAAGCCACAGGATGACTGGAAAACCACTTTTGGAGGGGACAGTGAAGTCTTGGGCAACCGCAGCCAGGACATTTCTGGAGCAAAGTGACAGATGGCAAGAGGCTGAGCAGTGGCTGGGAGTGAGGACCAGACCAGAAAGGGTGTGCACACATGGTCTCGGGAAATCTGGGTTTTGTTCCGACTGTGCCCAGCCTCAGCAGAGACCCTGGGCATAGTGGCACAAGGTCAAGACAACAGTCATGCCCTCAGATGATGGAAACGAAAGATCCAAAGGCAGGGTAGGAGGAGAATGAGAAGCTGGAAAGAAGGAACATTTCACATCTATTTATCAAACAGAAAGTGGATGCTGTAATGCTCAAGCAGGCTTGCAGGAAACTCGGCAAGTCCTTCGGTACCCCATAAGGCAACACAGTGCTCAGTACCACTATTCAGTTACGAATCTCCACGTTTAATCAGCCTACTTCTGTGCTGGGCACATGGAAAGCAAAGATTAGTGAGCTTCTTCTCCAGCCCTAGGAGATCCCAGTCCAGGGCGTGAGGAGAGAGTAAGCACATATCTTTCCCACCAGATGTGAGGCCCCATGAGGTGTGGTGGAAGGAAGGAGAGAGGAAGGAGCCACTTGTCTCTCCTTTCTCTCTGGGGACAGGGCAAATCCCTCAGAGGCCATGGAGGCTGCCGAAGCCCTGCTTCTGGGATTTCTCCCTCCCCCAGGCCTCCCTCCAGCAGGGCTACTGCCTCTGCCAGCCCCAGGGAGGGGCAAGGACACTGGGCTGGCTACACATGCTGTTTTCTTCTTTGTTTTACACACAGTGCCCAAGAAAAACATTTTGCTGATATGTAATTAGACCAACATAATAGAATCGAAGAAAGCAGTTGGTCTCATTTTAGACAAATTTGGCTTTTACAACATCCAAAGAGGATACATTAAAAAAATAAAAGCTTACTTCTAAGATGTGGGATAGGGCAACAGATGAAAATACATGCAGGGCATAGCAGGGTTCTGTTCCAAGACTCTTTACCCACTCCTGTGGGTAATTCATGTTATTTCTTGATTTTTCTGTACTGTACAAGAAAGGCAACAAACTGCAGCCCTTTGAGAGCCCAATGAGATAATACTAGTGTCATTATTTGAGATACACTGTCTGCAAAAATGGCCTCAGTGGTTACCTCCCTGTTTCCAGGCCTCTGCACAACATAACGCTGCAGTTTCACCCCCAAAGAGGTAGAGCCCAGAAAAAGCCCAGCCATAGTTAATAAAACGAGACTGGTTTGCATGACATTGATGTAACCTGGCAGCCAAGGGGAGTGGACTGGGATGCGCATGTGTGAACAGTGATGACTTCACTGTACTAATCAGTTGGGGCTGTAGGTGCCATCGAGTATGTGTACTGCGTGGCTGTCACATTCAAAATGACTGAGTGAGTGCAGCAATGAATCTGCGTCAATTTTTCTATTAAGCTTGAACATTCCTCCACGGAATCTATTTGGATGATTTAGAAGGCTGTAGCTATGGGAAACGGGTGATTGGCAGCTTCATCACAACAATGCGCCTACTCATGTAGCATGTCTTGTGCAGAGTCTTGGTGAAACACCACAGTACTCAGGTGACTCCGCCCCCTACAGCCCAGATTTGGCACCCTGTGACTTCTGGCTTTTCCCCAAACTAAAATCACCTTTGAAAAGGAAGAGTTTTCAGACCTATCCTTGAGATTCAGGAAAACATGATGGGGCAGTTGACAATGATTCAGAGAACTGTGTGAGGTCCTACTTTGAAGAGGACTGAAGCATCATTATCCTACAGACGCTGTTTCTTGTATCTTGTATTTTCTTCAATAAATATCTCTATTTTTCATAGTGCATGGCTGGATACTTTTTGGACAGAGCGCATACAAGCCACGGATTTCACCAGTAAAATCTATTTCCGGCATTCTTTAAACAACCTAATAAAGACTCAAATGTTCTTCAAGGTACAAGCAACAGAAGTGCTTCCAGAAGCCACTGGTGTAGTATAGCCTTTCTGATGTGACCTGGCTTACCTGTGATATTTTGTCAGGGCAGAGAGAAGTGATGCTGCTCTCTCCCTTGTTCTGAAAACAAAGACAATAATCTGTTCTAGTTTTAGTGTAGTGACTGGGTCTTTATGCATTTGCTGCTCGACAGACGTAAAGGTAGTAACCAAACAAAACTGAAGTTACTCAATATTTTTGGGGATGCCCCTGTGCCTCCTTCCACTAAGCCCATGTAGCATCTAAGTGTAGATCTACAACACTTTGAGAAGTAACATCACAACCTGATATCCTTAAAAAAATCCCTTCCTGCTTAAATTAAGTTAAACAAACTCAGTTGCCTGCCACCGAGAATATTTACAGATACAAAGTCCAAGGACAGTGTTCTGCAGCACTTTGCTAAAGATCTCCATGTATGTTCATGGAGGAGTCCATGTATGTGCCTTCACTGGGTTAATGTCACAAATCAGTGCCCAGTGCACTTAAGGGATAACATATGCAACATTGTAATATACTAGTATCACGTTGATCTTCTATTACGGGGATACCACAGTGTGGGGAGAGAGGATTAACCCCAGTAAACTGCCGTACAGTTCCCAAGACATGCCTTGAGTTGGTGATGGGCTGGGTCATTCCCTGAGGCTCCAGGGTGTCAACCTTGACCTTCTGCAATAGGAAACAGCTAGGAATCTGGAACTGGGTGGCAGGGATCTGAGAGTGTCTTAGAAGTTTAAACCAGGAAAGTGTGATTCTTTTATTTTGTTGGATTTAAGTTCTAAATGGGGATTTTTAACATTTTCCAAGAAAAGGACAAGATGGAAAGGCATATTTTGCCCATTTAGTGGCAAAATAATGACACAAATAAGAGTTGGTTCAGGAGTCAGGAATCCAAAGTGAAGATTCCATGTAGGTTATGTTTGCCCTGACCTTGTAGAAATATCTCACATAAAGATATATATCCTTAAATATGCCTTTTCCCCAGCCTCTTTAAGTATTATGTTTGTGTGTATGTGAAAAGGTTAAACTCCTTTAATGGGCTTTGGGGAAACAAGAAAAAGGATTGGGTGTTCTGGGACTAGTACTTTAAAGAGGGACAGGGAATTTTGAGGAGCCAGGCCTAGAAAGCAACGTGGGTATCATGAGACAATCTCTGGGGATGAGTATAGAAAGACAGAGGCTAGGAGGCCAGGTCTGCAGCTGTGACTGCCACATCCCACCCAGGGACTCTCTCCAGAGCTCTAGTCGGTCAAACTACAAGACTCATTGTACTGAACCTGGATAAGGAAAGTCTTTATCTTACACCACTGAATACCTACTAGGAGTGCTTTTTCATGAAAGTAAACCTACTTTCTTTTAAAGCATTGGAAGATACTGTAACATATCAAGAAGGTACTTTAGCTTCTAATGTCTTAGAAGACCCAATTTGCTTCCAGTGACAAATTGTACCAACAGCGGCTCACAGTGGCATTAATACCACTGTTATTGGGATTAGTCAAAGAACTTTTGAGAATCCGTTCTAGTCTCAACCGACCTTGAGAGCGCTCTTCTCCTTCCTAGATTACTGATGTTGAACTCTGTAAGGTAAGCCCTTTCCTTTGTCTCTGTTGCACTGGTTTTCAATGACTGTTGCTGCCCCCACCCCTGGTTTTGACATTATTACAACTCAACAGGGTTGAGGTTTCTTCAGCACTTTTCTAAACAAGAAACTTCAGTTCACTGTGGGAAGCTTAATAATATTAACATTGTCCTCTCAGAGAGCACTTTCCATCTCGCTGTTCCTTAATGCTGCCCGTCACGGTGCTCGCTGGATGAAGACGATGTGGCTTTTAAAACCCATTAGCTTTCTGAGAGCACCCTCGACCTTCCTCCCTTGGATCCAGATCATTTTCACACTGTTTTCTTCTGGGAATGGCCCAGGAACAATTAAGCCCATTAGAAAGAGTGTTCTCTAAGTCCACCTTGATCTCAGGTCCAACTCTTTACTGAAATCTCAATTTAAGCTTTTCTCAGATACAATTTCTATCAAATTTTAGCTAGAAAGACACCTCATTCAGACATTCAGTCACATGCATTAGATTATATTAGAAGAGAGATTGAGAATAAAGGGTTTCTCCTCTTTTTTTTGCAGAAGTTAACGCTATGTTCTTAGGAAAGTTTACAAAATATAATGAAGGAGATAGGTTACTTTTAAAGAGCATAATTAAAATCTTTGTAAAATCTGAATTAAATATTTTGTGGTGACTCCCAAATGTCTTTCATATTTATATATTATACCACTACTGTGTGTAGAGAGGCTATAGGGTCATGCTAAATAAATGAGGAAGTGGTACATATTAAACATACCGGGAAGAGCTCTGTTGCTCTTGGAAAATGAACTACACCCAACTCATGTTATGGTGACTCTATCATATGTAAACAATTTTAAGATTTTTAAAAACATTTCCAACTTTTTAAAAAAGATTTTATTTATTTATTTTTAGAGGGTAAGGGAAGGAGAGAAGGAGAGAAATATCAATGTATGGTTGCCTCTCGTGCATCCTCTGCTAGGAACTGGCCTGCCACCCAGGCATGTGCCCTGCCTGACTGGGAATTGGACCACGATCCTTTGGTTCGCAGGCCCGCACTCAATCCACTGAGCTACATCAGCCAGGTCTCCAACTTTTTATTTTAATGACCAAGTGAGAGTAGTAATTTTTAAAAAAGCTATCTTCTATCAGCATCTCTTCATTAAACACATTTTTTGCTTTAAAATTGAACAGAGATCATAGTTGTAGATAATAAAATGGAATAGACTTTGTTTTATAATTTTTTAAAACCCTGATTATAGCATCCTTTTCTCGTTTTGCCAAGGACAGATGAAAACTTTATCACAGTCCAGCAGGGGTGTTGTTTAGAAACCTAAGGAGACCTGATTGCTGAGGTCCCTGTTGGTTCTGACATTCCAGGATTAAAAATCGGGATTTTTAGGATGTTCTTTCTTTCTGAGTGTGATACTTTGCAAAATAGCCCACTGTTAGGATCCCTAGAACAGCCCTTCTCGGGCACTGTGAGCCCAATGTTGGTCCTCTGCCAGGACTAACTTTCATTTTTCCAAATTTATCTCCCCCTCTCACCCTGCCTCCCACTCTTCCACATCATTCAACTCCACACACACACATTCACCATCCACCAGAATCACACAGGAAAATCAAGGAATTTTTTTTATGATTTCACGCTAGTTAGTGGCTTAATAAATTATACCTGGATTTACACATTTAAAACTCATGAAAATACTCTTCAGTCAAAGGAGTGCATCTTTACAGGTCATTTCTCACCAAGTCAGGAAGCCTGATTATTTAAGTTCAATAGGTAGGGCTAACTACCTAGAACTCAAGTCTTCCTTCACGAGTGAAGATGAAGCCAGCTGCTCTACAGACATCCAGACCCTCCGATTCTTTGGACCCTGCCCTTAAAATACACTCGCATAGAAAAGCACCAAACTCTAGGACTCTAGGGAGGTGGGAACGCAGGAAGGGAAGCAGAGGCAGAGACCCTCTTAGACTGGGCAGGCGAGGGAGGTGAGATGCTGAGCTGGCTCCGCCCCTTTTCAAAATGCATGGGAGTGCCTTGAGCAGGCGCTGTGCCCTTGAGCCGTAGCCACCGCCTGCAGTAACGGTGAACAGTAGGATGACAGACTTGGCCCCGTTTTAGGTTCCCACTGAGAGTGACAAAACCTTGCTGGTGTGGGAGCTGAGCCCTGGACCCACAGTGGAGGCCTTGCACATCAGCCAGGGCAAGGTGGAGGGAGGGATGGAGAACCGTCTACCGAAGCCCCGAAATTTTCCAATGATCGCTCTTGTGTTCCACTTTCACAAGTGCCTGTTTCCCTCTTAATTTATCAAGGCATACACCTAATTTTGAATTATTTTTCCTAAAGGAGGCTATAGTATCCTCTTGATTTCACTTAAAGCTCTTAAAATGCCAGTTTAAAAAAAAAGGCTTTCCATTGTTTCTAGGAGGTATAGTATTTGTAACCAGGCATCATGGGGTCCCGCCGCTTGTCACTGTGCATTCACATACACAGAGATTTGTGTGGAAGAAAACAGCTTTTTGTTAACAGAGTTCCCAGTCGAGAGGCCTGGGAGCATTGCTGCTCTGAACCCTTCTTTTCCACAAGACACAGAACCTCCCTTGTTCCCAAAAAGACTGCCAACCAAAGCCACACCCAGAAATTCCTCTTATTGCTTATCTGTCCTTTCGGAGTGTAAGCTGGCCACGCAAACAGGCCCCCATCCTCTCTGGGGTAGACAGTGTGGGTGTCAGAGTCGCCATTGTCTCGCAGCAGCCCTCTCTCTCGGAGTCTGAGGTGTGCTCCCAGACCACTCCAGACAGCTCGTCCAGAAGATCTTCCCAGCTCCTGCTTCCCTGTGCCTCTCTCTGCAGCTGTGCACAGCTCTCAGGGCAAGAGAGAAGAAGCAGTCCGGGATCTACCTACCATGTTGCACTGGGTCACAGAGTCCCAAAGGCTGGAGCCCGGCGAGGCACACATCCCAAGGTGGGAGCCTGCTCCGGGGGGCTGGCTTCCAGCCATGCGGGGCCCACATCTTCCAGTCCCACAAGTCCTCCCAGAAGCAAGAGCCCAAGAAACCAAGAAGCCAAAAGAGCAAGAGACCCGAAGCCAAGTGTGTGAGTTTCTGCCTGTCTTCTGTTTAAAAGTCCTCCCCCACAATCCCATGTGTGAGGGATCATCAGGCTTTTTACCAAGGCGCCTCAGTGCCCACCATTTTTGTCAGCTCCCCACTGTCTTTGACCTTCTTCTGGGTCATTCTGGTTGCCATTTTGCTGAAAGGGGCAGAGATTTCCCAACGTCTGTTTGCCCAGTGAAGGGCATGGGGGGTGTGGTGCCCACCGCTCATGCAGGTGCTGAAAGAGCTCTGCCCCCCACCCTGCCAAGTTTCAATTTAGGTGGCCGCAGGTGCTTCCTGCAACCAGCAGCAATCTGCAACTTTCTCTCCCTTCTGAGGGGACGGGCTGACCCTGGCAGATTGGAGTTCCCCTGGGCTGGAGGCTCCCTCGCCTCCCAGGGACTTCTGGCCAGGCCTACCCACCCCCCAACCCCGTTACATTTTTGTTACAATTGAGTATGCAAATAAACAAACTTCGGGGTTGCAAAGTGACCCCATCTTAGCCAACAGAATTTGAAAATTATCTTGTGTGATCTTTTTCCAGAGATCTAGCCAATGGCAATTCCCTGGACCATAATTTTGCTATAATCAATCAGCCAAAGTCCTGCACAGGGGCTGATTAGCACATGAAAATTTAGAGCATGGGTTACCCGTTTTGCACTCCTTCTTATGGGTGGCAACCTCTTCCCCCAAGTGCCCATTAGTGTGAGAATCCTCACAAACCTTATGGGTAAAGCTTGCTCCCAACCTGGAGGATACTCTTCCTGGTGCCAAAAGCAACTGAGGGATACCCCTCCTAGGTACCAAACCCAAATCGTATGGAGGGGCCCTCTTGGTCTAAATGTATGAACCAAGATCACTGGATGATGGTCCCTTACCTAAACCAAATGCAAGTAAAATCTCCAAGTCCTCAGCAGCAAGTGTGGGAAGTCTTGAATCTGAGAGACTGTCCTGAGATCCTCAGGTGCCTCTGGGAAGACAATGGGAGCACAAGGGGTTGCTCAGGAGCCGGATATGCTGGCTCCAGGATGGTGTCAGGAGATTAGGTGGTCACTTCAAAGCCCCAAGTTGGCACCATGAAGTGTCAACAGATGGTCATTGTTGTCAATTCAATGCCAACAAGAATCTCTATCTAATTTGGGGTGCTGTGAAGAAGAAAACTTTATTCGTTGGTACAAACAGCTCAATGACAACACAGCATAGCTGTAAAAACAGCATGGCCAGCACACCCTGGGGTCAGGTCTCTCTTCAGCTAGGCAGCTCGGCCTCTTTGATGGCTGGTTCTGCTCTGCCTCATTGGTGCTGGCCTGCCCTGCTCCATGGCGGTCTGCCTTCTCCACGCAGTCTGTTCTGCCGCTCTGCTCTGGTGAGAGGTCTTCCTGTCTCACCCCCTGCCAGCGAAATGCAGTCTTCAGTCTTTGGTGGAAAATGTGCTCTAAGATTCTTTTTGAAAGAGGCATTTTAAAAACATTAGCTGATGGAATCAAAGACTAAAATTAAAAACTTAATGAAGGGGTTCCCTCTCCATCTCATGATCCAATGGCTTTCCTTTACTGCCTAGGGTTTTCTTGACTTTTTGGCACATTCTGCTTCTATACTACAGTGGGAAAAGTACCCACATGAAAATCACACAATTTTGATCCTCAAGAGACCATAGACGTGATTTAAGTAGGTTATGTAATCTTTTCAGTCTAGAACTCCCCACCAGGGGAGTTGGGGCGATCATGCTCATCTCATAGTTTCATTATAACATGGCAGAATATTTGAAACATGTATTAATGGGTAGCTGGATTTATTATACTCAGTGCCTAAAATGTTGCACTTGTTTAAAAGTGTGCATAGACTTGGAGTATAGACCTGTAGGCATTCTATAGTTCTATGTCCATATAGTTATTTTGTCACTATGTAGCTAAAACTATTTCTAGAATATTTTGTTTTTATAAGTACTACTAATTTACAGATTACTTACAGGTTGCATCCAAAACATACAGATCAATACAAATTATATGCCAAAAGCTTATTCAGTACATTCACACAGAAAATTTAATACAAGTTGTGGTTGAGTTTCTAGGAGAGGATATATAAAACTATGTCATTCATAAAATAATTCAATCATATTAATTTGTTTATATGGGCCAAATTATGGGCCCTTATCTTAAGAACCATAGGTTATTCTGAGCATGAGTTTCTTTGAGGCTTAGCTAAACCCACTGACTTTCTGTGGACTTCATTGTCTTTTTTTTGACACTGAATGCCATAAAATCTACAGAGAAATTTTTAGGAGAGAATGGAGAAGAAAGAGAAAATTTCCACAACACACTGATGGAAAGAAATTCAGAAGTTTCTAAAGCTTTGAAGAAGGTTCTGAGCTAAAGAAGCATTCATTAAAAAAGGAATTCTATTGTTCACCCATGTTCACGTTCGTAGCAGCATTGTTCATGATGGCCATGAGGTGGAAGCTACCCAAACGTTCACTGACAGGAATGAAAAATCAAAATATAGTAGATATGTACAATGGAATATTACTAAATTTTCAAAAGCAAGGACATTCTGACACATTTATAATATTGATTAACCTTGCAGATATTATACTAAGTGAAATAAGTCACTAAGAGACAACTATTGTATAACTCCACTTGTATGAGGTACCTAGAGTAATCAGATTCATAGAGACCAAAAGTAGAAGGTGGGCTGAGGGAAGAGAGGTTGGGGCGCTGTTTCATGGGCACAGAGTTTCAGTTTTACAAGAAGGAAAGTTCAGGAGATTGTTTGCACCACAGTGTGAATGTACTTAACACTACTGAACTGTAAATGAAAAAATGATTAAGGCGGTAAATTTTATGTTGTGTGTATTCTACCACAGTTTTTAAAACTGTGAAAGAAATGGATTATAATATTAAGAAAAATCTTAGATCTGGGAACAATATTTTTTGTTTTGTTTTCAATATTAGCTCCTCTAGAATGCTAATGATACATGTAATACTATATAGCATTATAATATTAAGAAAAATCTTAGATCTGGGAACAATATTTTTTGTTTTGTTTTCAATATTAGCTCCTCTAGAATGCTAATGATACACGTAATACTATATAGCAAGGCAGGAGCCAGGTGACTTGACACTTCTGTTCAGAAGTATCCTGGGGGATTATATAAACAGGTTTTTTATTTCACTTGTTAGCACTCTTGGAGGCTCCTGGGAAACACTAAATGTTCCCTTGGTTCGGTCATGGGATTTACTCTTTAAGTCTCTCCAGTAGGTAATTGTACTACTCAACAAGCCCTCCAGCAGGCTCTCAGCTTCAATCAGCTGTGAAGTGTTCTATGTTTCAATGTCAGTGGATAGCCAGGAACCTTCAAGCATTGAAGAAAATATTCTACATGAAAAGATAGAAGTAAAATGAGTAAGTGGGGAAAAAGTGTGGCATAGTAATAAAACAGAAGAAAGAAAATAGTTTTAAAAAGGAAAAAAAAACTAACTTTAATATCATGAAGAGAGAAGGAAAGATATCGCATCCTTGAAAATAGAATGTTCAGAGAAAAATATTAGAATAATATAGAAAAGATAATTTCAAAAATTCAATAAAAATTTAGAAAATAAGATTGAAAAAATCTTACAGAAATAGTGCAAACAGAGATATAGGTGGAAAATAGCAAGAGAATAAGATAAATAGAGGATATGCAGATATTTGGACTTCTAGGAAAATGGGGAAAGAAAAAGTGAAAGGGAGGAAATAATTCAAGAAAATTACTGAAAATAGATGATATGAGTTGACAGATAAAAGGACCCACCAAGTGCCTAGCATAACATGTAAGAAGTAGAGAAAAACTGCAGAAAACACTAGCTTCAAAAAGAGAAGATATCAAAGTGATTTTTATTAAAAAAGAGAAATGATTTTTAAAAATTAAAGGAAACTTCTCAACAGCAAAATTGGAAGACAGAAGATAATGGGCTAAAATCTTCAAAATTCTCAAAGAAGTTTATTGACAAACTAAAATTTTATACCCAGAACAACTATCTATGGAGCATTCAGATGCAATTGCAAGTTCTCAGAAAGGTTGTCCTCATCCCCAATGTGTTCTATTTAAAGAAGCTAGAAGAGGATTTGCCCCATCATATCAAGGGATTAAAGAAACAAAGAAGACATGGAATCCAGGAAGCAGGAGATTCCTGATGCAAGAGGAGGTGAGGGTCACCACCAAGATCATAGTGAAAGGGGATGTTAAGACAACGCCTTGCTGTAGGACCAGGAAAAACCCATCCAGACTGAAGCACGTCAGAGAGTTCTGAGAGAGACTCAGGCAAGAAGATAAAATTGATAGTATCTCTAAAGTGTTTGAACATACTGAGAGGAGATTTAAATAACTAAAGGTGGTTAAGTAAGGAATAAATAGAAATAAATAACAAATACATAGAAAGTTAGCAAACAAAAAAATAAGACAATTGTTAATGCGAGCGAAAATAAAGCATATAGAACAGAAGAAATGATCACTGTATATTAAGATGTTCAGCTTTCAAGAGCATTTCTATCATCCTATGAATGTAAAATGATAAAGTAACATTTTGGGAAGTGTGTGTGTATGTGTGCGTGTGTGTGTGTGTGTGTGTGACAGTGAGAAGATAAAAAGGAGCTTATACCTATCTTCTATTTTTAACAGAGGACCAAAATTGAAAAATTAGAAAATAAATAAGAACATTAGTTTGAGATATGGAGATAAATATTATAATAATTAGATTAAAAATTAGAAGTCATTGCCTTTGTGGAGTAGAAAATGGTGATACCATGTATATGACTATTTTTTTAAAGCATTTAAAATGATTTGTTTAAAACATGTACACCTGTGAGAAAAAGTAATGATAGAATTTTTAAAAATATTAGGCCCTGTCCAAATAGCCCAGTTAGTCATGAGTTCAACTCCCAGTCAGGGCACACACAAGAATCAATCAATCAACGCATAAATAGATAAATAAGTAGGACAATAAATGTCTCTCTCTCTTATCCCCCCTTTCTACTCTCTCTCAAAACAATAAATAAAATATTAGAATATTTATATTAGAATATTTATATTAGAATATGCTATCAATCTCTGCCAAAATGACAGCCTCTTACAATAATTAATATGTTCTTTCTTTCCATTGTAGAAAATAAATGTCTCCACCAATTTCTGGAACCGGTAGCTTCTTAACTGACTTCTAAATCTTCTGTCTCTCCTCTAGCAAATTTTCTTTATGTAAGAAGACAGGAAATAGTAAACATCAGTAATTTAAAATAGCAGTAATATGATAACTTGTATCTACTGATGGTAACAACACAGTGCCAGCTGAAGTTTCCTGGGAAATTTAAACACTCAAGAACATACATCACAGATCCTATCCTGACAAATAGAAAATTCAATCAACACTCCTAATACTGTTAAATTTCCATGACAAACATTTCCATTACATAGGAAGGGAGATAGGAAAAAGAAATAACAGCTCAGCCTTGTGCTGAGGACAGTAATCAGTTTTATGCCTCCGTGAATTAATATTTACAAACATGGGCAACTCAGAGCTGGGAGAAGCCTGAAACACCACCTGGGATAAAGCATCGCAAATTTTTAGCTCTGATGTATGGAAGAATTCCAAAACCCAGAGTAATTAGGTGACTGACCTGCCTTGATTTGTAAAATACTAATTTGAAAATAAAACACACTTATTCTCTTTAGATAATGGGTCCTTTATGCAGAGATACAATTCACACAGCAGGTAGGAAAGCATAAGCAAACTTTCGCTTGGGCTCCTGGCCTCCCGGAACCCAACTGTCAGAAGAGGGAGAATTCCTAGATAAAGGGGAAGGAATAGATCTTCAGCCAGTTTCAGTGCAACCCAAGAGAGGAGAAGGAGGTGGTGGTAGGTGGAGGCAAGCCAGATTTCCCCAACAAGTATAGGTTCTCCAAGCATCTGGCTATTTTTATGTGGCCAGGAGAAAGACAGAACTTTCCTAGAGGGGCAGGGCAGCGGGAGCAGTAGCATGAGCCTCCCCGTCCCAGTGAGCTGGCTCTCTCGACCCCTCTTCCAGACCCACCAGGCCATCTGCCTGCCTCCTACGTGCTGCGCCCGGCCACAGAGAAGCGGACCAGGTTTTAGGAAAGGGCTATTCAACAACATAAAGCGAGGCTGGATCATTAAGATCTGGAGCACTCTGTGCAAAAGTAACTAATTCTTTAAAGAACGTATGTAAAATCAATCACAACACTTACATTTTAGACATACATCAGAGCTAAAAATTCACAATGCTCTACTGTGAAGTTTCATCAGTTAACTTTGTACCTGAACTTCAACTCTCAGAACTGATCTGGTAGCCAAAGAGTGTTTTCTTACAAAGTGGTTTTGGCGTGGAAGAACATGTGACCCCTAGTGCTCGTGTTCTAGAAACTCCACTCCAAGACATTGCCTGAAGTCAGTTAAGTCAGGATTCAAATCCACCCTCTCCAATTACAGATTATTTTCCCTTTCCACTCAATCAGTTTATGTGTTCTTTACAGAAAGATCTGTGCATGGGCCAGGAGGGTGAAACACAGATTCAATTCCCAGTGATGGTACACCCTCCATCTGTCCTACCAGTTTTGAAATTTATCACAGACTCCTTTGCATTAAGCTCTACCTGTTTCTATCCTTTCAGATAAGGTGTTTACTTTGTTAATTTGCATCTTTCAACTCCAACCTGTCTCTCCAGCTGCAGCTTCCACCTCTCACTGCCTCCCCTGTCCCCCAGGCGTAGAGAACCAGTGGCACCTGCATTCCATGGCCTCTGTTCTTCTCTCTGCTTCAGGTACTTCTGGGTCCCCTTCCATGTCTGGCCACCCCCAGTCGTCATTCAAGATACAGTGGATTACCCTCCAGGAGCCTTTGTTTCTCAGCCAACTCCACCCATCCCCCACGTCCCTCCCAGTCCACTCTGGCTAAAGATTCCTTTTTCTCTGTTTCTATAGAATCCTGTCTACCTCTATTATCTCACGTTATTCAATGATTATAACCTCCCTGAGGGCAAGGAACAGATCATCTTTCAACATCTGACAGAATGAGTGTCAGG
Source organism: Carollia perspicillata (assembly GCA_004027735.1). Lineage (NCBI taxonomy): Eukaryota > Metazoa > Chordata > Mammalia > Chiroptera > Phyllostomidae > Carollia > Carollia perspicillata. Next base: position 23,518 of record PVKM010013012.1, read on the forward strand.
CCTTGAGGTCACAAACCAGGACCCATAATCTGTACTGAGCTCACAAAAGTGTTACTGTTCGACCTGCCTGGTTGTACAATTTGACATTGAAGTTAGGACACCCACCGGGGCCAGCATTCCTGCATGGCGACAACCCAGAGCCACAGGCGGCCTCAGCGGGCTCCAGCCCTTCACAGCCCTCACGCCGTCCATCGCTCCCAACCCTACTGCCAGCTGCCATGTTTCTTTTACTTGCCGCCATGGTTTCTGGGTAGGAGATTACCTGGCTACTGTGGGCATTTGACCCGAATCCATGTTAAGGGAGCAAGAAATGTTTTTGAAATGAATAAAGACATCTATAAATTAGAATAAGTGACTGCAAAAGAGGGCTTTTTAAGAGAGGAGAGAATGTGTGCCTTAAATGGGAGTAAGGTGAATTTTTAAAAATCAAGATATTGTACCACAAGCCAGAGTCAGTTATTTTCATGATTTTAAATGTCTCCAAGTGACTCTCTACTGTTTTCCAAGACCAAGACGGTCACCGTGTCCACCTGAGCCACTCCACACCCATCTCAAACCTGTTCCTTGAATGTGTATGACGAGATTTATCCTGTTGACAGGATCATAACTGTAACTTACAGGTGCCAAGTTTATGTTTTCAGCTCATACAAAGCAAACTCCAGATGCATCCAAACCAGAGGCTCTCATCAGATTTAATAATAATCTTCTCATCAGACTCTTAATTGTAGTGGTTCACTGAGTCTATGATTACTGTTTTACATGTCTTCCCATCCTATCTGTAAAGCAAATTATCTCCTAAAGCCATTTCATCGGCGTGTGAGTCAGGAAGCCACTCGGAGTCGTGGGGAGATGGTGCTGCTGTAGGAGCCGCCGTCTTTCGGGGGCCGTCCTGGGACGGAGAGGACACCCCTTCATCCAGGCCGGTCCGAGCAGCAGTCTTTGTCATCCGCGTGCTTGCTGAGCACAGGAGAATGGATATGGCATTTAAGGGGTGTCACAAAACATCTTTAGAAAGTCACAGGAAAAAATAAAAGGAGGGAAAATATTGACTATTTCGAGATAAAACTACCTCTAACTACATAATGTTTCCCACCGCACATACAGGGCAAGCAGCACAGCAGTGGGCCCTTATCTGCAGGAGATACGTGCCAGGTCCTTCAGGAAATGCTAGAAACCAAGGACAGCACTGAACCCATAATGCGTATACATACGTGCACTTTCCGGCTTCTCTCTGGCATCTACGCATTGCCAGCATCTGTCTTCTTACTCTTTGGGGCCGTTAGGCAGTGACATAAGGGGGGCTTGAACACGGGCACTGAGATGCCGGGACAGGTGGTCTGATAACTGAGCTGGCTACTCCGGACTAGCGGAAGGGAAGGGGGTGTTCCCAGTGTGGACAAGGGATGGTGCACGTCCCTGCTGGGGCAGAGCCGTTGGCGTGAGCTTTCATCACGCTATCCAGAACAGCGAGCAATTTAAACTTACGAATTGTCTATTTCTGGGATTTCCCATTTACTATTTTCAGACCTCAGTTAACTGCAAGTAACTGAAACTGCAAAAAGGGGAAACTGTGGATAAGGGGCACCTACTGTACACATTTGAGATTATGAGAAAGTTGCCCTTTTTAAATGGAAAAGGTGTACGTAGATGGTTTATTGTAATCAGACGATAATAAAACTATCTTTGACTTTATTGATCATTATGTTTCCAGGTGACAAGGCTTCACTCTGTAAATGTGCAGAAGTAGGGGCTCTTTATAAGAAGGAGGGGAGCTGTCATTTGGCGCTGACAGACCTCAGAGGGAGTCCCGTGATTTGGCTCTACAAGCCAGGGTCTCTTTTTCACCCAGGGTATAATGAATGGAAAGCTACAAACATGATATACTGATACACGTATTCCTGTTGATTAGTTAATTATTAATGCAAGTGTTGTCCTCAGATGTCTCACACTGAGCCCTGACATAGTAGTTGCTCAAGAGACAGTTGTTTAATTTCCTGAGTGTGACGGTGGCACCCCAGCAGGAGTGCGGCTGCGGTGCCACTTCATGAAGGGCACCCTCTGATTGGTCTGAACCCCGGTCGGCAGAATCTTGAGTGCCAGTCTCTCTAACAGCGCTTAGACCGTAGTGCACCAACAGCACCAAGGACTGAGAATGACGGGCCCCTCTGCGTGAAATGAGATTTGTGGGCAGTCTTCTATGTAGTTAACTAAATTATAGAGGGAGATTAAGTAGTTAGATAGGCACATACATGTACAAATAAACAACTAGAGTTAATTAAAACCTATATATCCTTTTTTCCTTGTCCCCATCTATCTATCTATCCATCTGTTATCTGCATACAAATTACAAATGCTATACATACAGTAGTCTTCCTATAGTCAGATTTTTATTCTTCCCATAACAAAGTGCCACAAACTGGGTGGCTTAAACAATAGCAATTTATTTCCTCGCAGCTCTGGAAGCTCAAAGTCCCAAGATCAAGCTGTTGGCAGGGTTGATTCCCTCTGTAGGTTGTGAGGGAGAATCTATTTCATGTCTCTCCGCATCCCATTCTGTTGGTTTGCATGGAGTATTTGGTGCTCCCTAGCTTGTAGATAACGTCACCTTCATCTCTACCTTCCTCATCACTTGGTGTTCTACTTGTGGCCATCCGTCTCCGGGTCCAAATTTCCCCGTTTTTAAATAAGGACACCAGTCACTGAATGAGACGCTCACCCTACTCCAGGATGGCCTCATCCTAATTACACCTGCAGTGTAATTATTTCCAAATGAGACCACATTCTGAGGTCTGGAGGTTTCGACTGAAACATATGAGGTTTTGGGGGGGAGGTTGCTTTGGAAGGAGGGTACACAATTCAACCCATAATGTAAGGGATGCTTAAGAAAAGTGTCTGTGTTCTATGCTTCCAGATCCCATCGTGCCCCAGGACGTCACTGCTTTGTGTCAGGTGTCAGGGACCTTATTGCAAATTGGGAGGTTTTACCAAAACGAGGTTCCGGATTCTCTTTAGTTTTGCAACGTATGGCCTTGTCCCAACTAAAAGTAAATTTCACCCTATTTCACATTCTTCCCTAACAGTTAAGCTAGCCAGAGGTAATGGCAGTTTATTTTACATTAGTCATTTAGGTAATAATCAATAACATTTATTAAGCTCACATTGAGTCAGTTAATCAGTAAACAGCAGAATCTCAGTTATCTTGAACCCGTGGGGGCTAAATCAACCCAGGGAGCTGAATTTACGGATGGCTGAACCTTGTCGCTTTCAGCTGTAAAACTTAAATAAATCAGTAAATAAATAACCCTTGGATAGGATTTTTCCTTACTGAAATCTATGTTTTGCTTCTTACCTCAAAAGCTGTTTACCTTTAAATTCTGTTGGAAATATGTTCATCAGTATGGAAATACATTACTGTTCTGAATTTTGTCACAGCCATTACCCCAAATTCCGTAGAAAATCGGATGACTGTTTCTACACTCCCTCACCCAAAATTACTCTTTGAAATCTTATGGTAGCTTCTGGTTTTCTTTCTGCCCTAACTTTGGATGTTGGGCCTTTGTACATAGCTCTAATAACGCTCTTGTTTCATACCTATTTTTAATAACCCTTTTACAGCTTTTCGTCTCCTGTGGAAACCAGGTCCTGTTAGATTTCTATGTAAGGTAGGCACAGGACTAGGCACCACGTGAAACGTTTGTGAGTTTTGGTGTTTGCCCACGATGAGACCAGGGAGAGAAGCCAGCAGGAACAAAAGCAGAAAGGAGAAAAGGCGTGGGGAGTGCTGGGAGTCTCTCTGGAGTGTCACGTCTGAGGCATTTGCTGTGAGAGCCGGTCAGGGAGGGCCCCGTGTCTCCGCTGCCCCGCTCAGGAACTGAACTCTATCCTGAGTGACAGACGTTTAGCCAGAAAAGAGCTGGTAAAAGTTGAGGTTGGGCGAATCTCCCTTTCGGCTATCTGAAGGATCTCCTTGAGAGGCAGAAGAATGGGAAGCAGGTTAGGCTGGGTTGAAAAGTGAGTGAGAGATGAGGAGGTAGAAACAAGAAATTAGTGATAGTGATTTCAAGAAGTTTGGATTATAAGCAGAGGCGTCAGATTGCATGAGCACAGGAGGACGGAGATTTGGAGGGTTTTGTTTTTTAGAATGGAAATGTATTTTTCTCCTTACCTGCTGACAGAAAGGGGGGCTTGAAGAGAAGAAGAGAGGGGTTGAGTTTGAACAAGGTCCTGGAAGAGGCTGAAGGTTTGGAGTGCAGGTCATGGGTGGGGTCAAAGGCACAGACGGAAGGGTTGGTCTTGGACAGGAAGAGGGGCCCCTCATTTGGGCCGGTGCCAGAATCCCCCTGGATGAATTCTCAGCTCTCTGCGGGCGGAGACACTGATCTTAGCAGAGGGTGAACACGGCCTCTCTTGTTGATGAGCGAGTGAGTAAAAGAGTGGGACGAGGGTAAACGGTGCAGGTAGGGCTGAGTGAAAATGGAGGAGATCACCGGCCTCAGTTTCCTTAATGAAGTATGTGGGTCCTATCAGCCAAGGGCTTTTGTAGACATTAATTTTGTTCAACATACCTCGTGTCTCCAGTGGAAGCATCGTAAACTTTCTTTACCCTGGGAGTCCACACTTTCACTGCAGCCTTCAGCTCCTACTTGTCTTTTAGCCAGGTTTTTGTTCCTCTAGTAACGAGTGGGTCCTTCTCCAGAGTGTGGACTGGGAGGCCAGTCCCTGGGGACCAGCTGAGACTGCCCTGGACAGGGGCTGCTCAGGAAATCCTAAACAACTCCACCCCATTTAAATGACCTTTAGATCACCTAAACTCCAAGATAAAAGCAACATTAGCATGTCTCCAATGCTCAGAACTTGCCTTGGTACCCATTAAACCTCCCCACCAAGCAGTGAGCTTCTCACAAACTTGAGGCCCAGTCTGTGTGATCCTTGGTGGTGAGGCCAGAGTCGTATTTACTTGTACATACTTCATGCTTAAAACAATGCTGGGCATAATGCAATTGAATTAATCAGTAATGGAATGAGTAATAAACACTATTTTTTTAAATGATACCTCCTCCAATTATCACCTGACCAGCTTGAATGACCCTACCTGCTTCCGGCCTGGCCCAAGGTTTCTCTCCCTACTATTTCTTAGATTTCAGCCCCAAGCCTCTGGTTCTTAACTTTGTCTACACTTTGGTATCACCTGGTGATTTAAAAACATGGATGTGTTGGTCCCACTTCCGGAGCTTTGGATTTGATGAGTCTGAGGCTTTAAAACAGCCCAGGGGACCCTACTGTGCAGCCAGAGTTGAGACTAATGCTTTCCTCTCATTGACTGAGCGACATCACTCCAGACCTCAGAAGCCTGCTTCAGCACCTGCACCCCAGGAGCCACCTGCTCTTCACCTCTGCAGTCCTCCAGCACCCGCCATCCTGGCCCAGGAGCAGGCCTAAGGCAAGCTGCCCAGGTGTGCATTAGTGACATTCACCTATGGTGACAGGTTCACCGGGTCCATTCCCATTGTCTAAATATTGCTTCCAGATCACAGCATATAGGGTTTCATGAAGCCACAGAAAGCAGGGAGCTCTGTTTTTTTTTTTTCGGGGGGGGTACATTAAAAGGTGCATATTTAGCTTTCTTATTCTTTTTATACCATTTATTAAGTGGATTTTAAAATTAATTCTGCAATAATTTGATTTACATGGGATAAAATAAAGTTTCGTTAATGCAAAAATACAATTTGTATTCTAAAAAGCCACGTGCTGGTCATTGAAAATGGAGCTGCTCCTCCCCAATGGCCTCTGCGGAGTGGAAAGCGCCATCCTCTTATCTCCTGTTTAGACTGCTCTTATCTGGTCCCCTCCCCACACTGCTGTCAGCACCTTTGAAGCTGATTCTACATGAACGCACTCTGTAAATTATGTTTAAAATCAGTAATCCCCAGGATGAAAGCAGATTTCTCCTGAGGACATAGATATTTAGATTGTGCTTCTGGCCTGCTGTCACAAAGAGAAATGGTTAGTTAAGATTGATCACAAATGACATAGTTGGATTTATTAAGAGCATGCCCACGTTAGCTGCAGCACGGCTGCCACCTGCTGGACATTCTCAGAATCTGCCCTGTAGCACTACCTTATTTTCCTGTATTTCTTAGGCAGTAAGCCTAATTATTTGTGCTCCCTCCTCTCCACCGCCCCCGCCCAGCCAATTGTACTTTCCTGTCTGTTAAGCAGGCTGTCAGCATCCTCCACTTGGCCAGCGTCTCCTGGGTAACCATGTTTGATTATTAAAAGCAGTATCAATACCACAACAAGTGAGCTATTGAGTGAATTCCTGCTTTTATCCTCTAAGTCATTTCTATAATAGATATTAATTTCATTTTCATGTTTCACAGTTATTACCAGTGATTGCTTATCAGTAGAGGCGAGCATCACTATTCTCCAATAGGAAGAATAATCTATAAAGAAACACACACTTAAGGAGATATGCGAACTTCTTAAGCTGCATTTTTCCCAGTGAAGCACTATTAAAGGGCTCTCTGACCTCTCACTTTATAATATTGAATAATTTAAATAGTTTAGATCATTGGTTTGGATTGGAGATACTAAAAGATTTTTTTTTTTTTTTTTTTTTTGCCTAAAAGCAAAGTATTCCTGGAAAAGGCATCTGCTATTTTATGTCATTTGGCAGGTTTGGGGAAAGTAAATGCAACTTCAAACGCTTAGACTTCATTGAATGTTCCTAATCGCCCAGATAATAACAGCATGTCCAAATTTTATTGAATCTGAACACATAATGGAAAATAATTCACCTCTACTGATTCAGCACTGTTAAATACTATTTTCCTACAATTACTGCTGTGTAACATCCGAACATCAGAAGCTTCAAAAGCTTCTGATTCCTCTGTGTCTTATATTTTGAACATAGACTGCATAATTACTGTGATCATATTTATAATATTCCTACTGGTGAACTGCGCTTTGGTTAGCACATGGCTCTTTTCTTGGGCAATAACAGACCAATCAGTTACAGTCATGCCTTGGTACTGGTAGACTTCAGAACCCATCAGACCCTGTATGCATTGCATTTTGATGAGAAACAAAGCTTGCAGCACTATGCACGTGCCCAGGACTCATCACACTTGCTAGAACTTGTGTGAGTCACAATGCCACTCGGCAACAGGAAGTGCTTTATTGTTTGGTACTCGTTGGTTTTAGCACTCATCACTAGTTCCCAAATGATTTAAAGATGAGTCTGCCGTGGTGGTAATCTCATATCTATTCTGTCCTATAGTCGCCACTAGCCACACGCATCATGCTGGTGCTGCTAGAACTGTTGTATGTGGTGCTACCAGAATGTCTAGAGCTACTGAGGAACTGAATTCTCACCTTATTAACTTTGAATTACTTTAAATG
>PVKM010013013.1:0-30850 GCA_004027735.1 Carollia perspicillata
GTCCCTGACCTGCTGAGTTCATGATATATAGACAAATAGGAACTTTGCTTATACACTCTGCGTATATATGTTTAAACAAGGTGAATAATTTATAGATCTTTGGGGTAGATTGCAGCTTGATTTTTGGACCTTTGAAAATTAAAACAACATGAATTTTGTTTCTAACAACTTTTGCCAGGAAATGAAGTTCCCAGAAGACTTTCAGGTCAGAGTGACAACCTTACAAATAACAGTCTAGAAGGAAGTCTACATAACTGAGCCAAACGTATCGTTCTAAAGTAGTGCTGTCCAACAAAAAATACGATGAGCCACATATGTAATAAAGTTGAAATTAATTTTAAAGCTCTAACCCAGTATATCCAAAATATTGTAATTTCAACATCATTAATATAAACATTAGTACCTCTTGTTTTTTAATGTAAATTTTAATTATTTGAAATGAAATATTTAGTTTCTCAGTTTCACTAGCCCTTTATCAAGTACCCAAAGAGTCACATGAGGCTAGTTAGTGGCTACTGTATTAGACAGCACAGGTTATTTATGATTTAAAATGATTAGAAAATCAAACTCAAGCATCACATAGGGAGCTTTTATAAGAATATAATATTATATGTTAACTCCTATTGGGAAAAAGTTTCCTTTTTCTTTTCAGGAATCTGTGTCTACCATGAGATAGACAAGTAGTTTCACTGAGATATGAATTACAAGTTAACATTTATTTTTCATTATTAACCACTAACTAGTATAAGCAGAAAGATAATTATTTAAAGATATTTTGTTGTTTTGGGAAGAGAAGAGTTTTATTTCTGCAGACAACTTGTAATCAATATGATTGTAGTCTCTGTTTGCAAACAGGAAATTCAAGGCAATTTTTACCATTTTTAATGGCAAAAATGGTAAATGATGTTCACCAAAGGAAAAACTGAGCTAAGCGACACAAATCACTGCTAAGGGATGTATTTAGAAGCATGGCCGGCCTGGGTTTCTGACATATGTGGGTGAAAATGTTTCCTTTTCAGGGGACATCCCCCCATATTCTGGCTGCTTTGAGACTTTCTGTCAGTTCCTCCATTAAAGTCAAAGAGAGATATATATTTTTGAGAGTAAGATATAAAGAAGTCCCAGAAATACAAGGAATGCCTTTCATCTTTTATTTGTAATTATAATTGTGGAACTCTCTGTGGAGTTACAGCTGGGTCTGCTCATCACACTCTTTCCTTTGGGTAATAACCAACATTAAACATCATATTTATGAGGTTCAAGGTTTCACAGAGGGGCTTTTTTCAGGAGAAAAAGGTGGTTTCAATCCTTAAAGCAAATGTGGACATATTGGTTTTATTAATAGGTGGTTTTAAACTGGTCTAGTCAGATATATAGGTGATGAAATTAATACAGGCTTGGAGGTCCCATTTCAATGCATGTTTTTTCAAGTTTTAGGATAAGGCTGAAGTTATGGAGGGATCTCTGTGCAATGAATTAGTATGGAGTTCCCTCCAAGGCTTCTAGGGGTCTCTGGAGTCTACTGCCATGTAATGTCTAGGGATGAACTAAGTCATCCACTCTAGGTCCTCTTGTACGCTTGAGAACAAGTCAGGTGACTTAGAGACTGCCCTTCGCTCCGTGGCTGGACAGGGCTTGTCATTCTTGCCATCCCTTGCATGTGTCTCTGGAGATTTCTTAGCTCTTCTGATTTTTGGCCTGTAGACAGAAGAGGTTTCCTAGACCCTTGATACTAGACGACGATTAGTAGGTAATTATTCTCTCCTTAGAGTTATACCACCAGGATGCTGTACTGTGTACTCGGCCATTCAACACATGCCCGTGGCATGGATACATTATATTGTGATTCACACTCAAGTGCAGGATGTCAAGCAGAGTTGAAGTTTTTCCTTGTTTAAGCTTCTGAAAATACAACAGGAATCTAAATTCTTTTTTAGCCGTTCAGAATAGTCATAACAAATATGCCAAGTTGGCTGCAAGTGAAAAGTATTTCTATCAAACCTACTGAAGTTATTGATGTACCCAGGAACTATTTCCCATTTTCCTAGCACACAAATGTTCATTTGTTGTACATCATAATACCACCAGATAACTTTTATGCAAAAGGAGGAAATATGTTATATCATTAAAGAATAAAGCACATTAAAGAATAAAGCACATTTGAGGACATGAGCAAAGGAAGGAGGTACCTCTGACTGGAGGAAGATAAAGTTTTAAAAAGAGGAAACAGGCTATTATCTCAACCTTGGAAGGAAAATAGTTCAATATGATAAATGCATACTCACTGATTACTACATGCCAGCAAATGCTATGAACTGAGGACTCGGCAAAGCACAGTTTATGGGAAATGGGAGAATTCAGACACGCATGTATCTGTGGGGAGTGTTGGATGAGGGAGGTGGATGGAACAGCAGTAGATAGCTCGCAAGTACTAAAGGCATTAAGGTGTGAGGCAGGGGGCAGGGGGTACGCATACGCCAAGAACAGAAGTGAGTCTTGGCGTAAAGGAAGCACCCTGTGAAGTGGGAGCAGAAATAGACAGACAGCTAGTTAGGACATTTGATCCAACACAAATAGTTCATGAAAGATTTTAAAGAAGGTGATATAGGTCAAATAAAGTTTAGTCGTAGGAAGAGCAGAAGATTCGACAAGAGGCTATACTTTTAATTAAATTAATAAGAAGCCTGGATTATTAGAAGTAAGGAGGAAGGCAAGGGACCCACTTAGAAGGAAAGGTGAAGGAACGTAGTCGGACCACTGATTACGTGAGGGAAGAAGGAAGAGTCACGGATGAGCCGGGTTTTGAATACCTAGGCAGATATCATAATTAACAAAAATAGGAAGACGTGGTTGGAGGAAACACATAATGAGTTCCATTTTAGATGCATTGAATTGTAGAGACCTGTAAAACATCGAAGAGTACATGTTGAACAAGCAATCAAAAATGGAAAATTGGAATGGGGAAGGTAAGCGCAGTCTGAGATGCCTTGAAACTAAACTAGATGCCATGAAAATGCCTATCAGTAATTGAAGACAGGAGGTAAAGAGAAGGAAGGGACTGCTACCTCCGTAAGATTTCTGGAAGTCTCTAGTGATACCTCCTCAAAAATGAAGGCAGGTTACTACAACATCCAGCCCCCTACCGTGAAGCAAGCGACATAATATTGAGTGGGTGTCCCAACTTTAGAAGCAGTTGGTAACAGTTGGTGCTCTCTCCCAACTCACTCACAAAGGGTAATCAATCAAAGGCTGCAAGTTTTGAGTGGGATTTCATGCAAGAAAAGATTCTCCAGTTGGTCCAGGCTGCAGTATAAACAATTCTAATGCTCGGTTCTTACGACACTGATGAGATCTATGGCGCTCAAGATGTCTGTATCAGAATCTGAGGCTGTTTGGAGCCCGGGAAGCAGCCCAGTAGGAGAACCAAATGGAATCTCCAGAGTTTAAAGGTAAAATCTTATCCCTTTCATCGAGCATTTATTTTCAGAGAAAGAGCTCTCAGTGGACTCCGGTGGACTATGGGAGTGCAAAGCCCCTGTGACGCAAGGCTGCCTTGTCGTTTATTCGATTGTCTTTTCTAGACTCTGAGCTCCTTACAGACAAGGTGCCTTAGCTCGTTCAGTTCTGTATGTCTAAACCCTAGCAAGGGCAGTGGTTAATTGCTCAAAACAGTTTGGTAGAAAGTCCATTCCCTCGGCCCTGTAGTTACTAACATTTATGCTAAGGAAGTAATCAGACATTATATCTCTATATTCACACCTGTATATTTATGATGGATTTGTATTCATATATTTATAATAGAGGAAAGTTTGTAAAAGCGTTAATGTCAACAATAGAGAAATGATTGACTAAATTATGAGATGCAGACATATTAGAATGTCATGCAATCACTCAAATCAGTGATTTTGAAGAACACAGATGACATAGAAACATAAATGAGATATCCTAAATTTAAAATACAATGCATAAAATTGTAAATGCAGCATGCTTACAGTTTCACCGATAAAGTTATCTATTTTTGAAGGAAATAAATGTGACAAGAATTCCTTTTAGGGTGAGGATTATTTTGTTTAGGAAAATACATATCTATCTATACAGCTATGTGTATGCATATCTATCTGTCTATATCTATATCTACCTGGAGAGAAAGAGAGAGCACGCCTGTTCAAGTAGGAAGTGACACTCGGAGATCGTGTGCTGGTGGGAGAATGAAGCAGAGTGCAAAGAACGACAGAGTATTTTGCATGAGGTGGTCATGGGAGGCTTCTCTGACAGGTAACATTTGAGCAGGAACCTCGGGGTACGGGAGATACAGCAGCGTGTTTGTTTGCTGGTGGGAATGGTCTGGTGAAGAGGGATTGTTTGGCGATGGCGTGGAGAGGAGACAGCCACAGGGCCCGTGCCCTGGCCGAGACACTGGTGAGTAGTCCGTCTTAGCTGTGAGCACAGACGATTCCTTCATGGGAAGGCAGGCATGTGGCTATTATTGCAGGTAGGGTGATAGGATCGCAGCAGGAGTTTATGAAAGTTCTCTTCTGCGTGATTCGATTTCCTCACTAAAATAGAAGCGAGGTTGGCAAATAAGAGTGAGAAGATACAAGAAAAGAGGAGACGTACAAAATACTCATGAAACAGGATGGGAGAATGAATGAATATTTAATAAAAAATACAGGGTCTGGCAGAAGTAACGCCGTTGAGTGTGGTTGGTGGGATACAGGAATACAGGAATGTCCGTGAGATGGACAGCAATTTCAACATGTCACCTAGAATGTCACATGGTGTGCTTGAGTGTGATGTTGTTACGTTACAGGATTGCATGCTTATGATTTTGTAATAAAAGATTTTTATATCATAAAGAGGGGCATTATTTGTGCCGATCCCTGTGTATTACAGACAAGATCAGACATGTTTAGGGTACTATGGCTGTAGCCATGCTAAGCAAGTGAAGTCAGACAGTAAAGTCAAGAACCATATGATTTTACTCATATGTGGGATATAAAACTGAAAGCAACCAATGAACAAACAAGACAAACAAACGAAACTCATAGACACAGACAAGAGGATGGAAGTTACCAAAAAGAAAGGGGGGAGGGGGAGTCAAGGCCAAAGGGGCCAAATGTGTGGTGACAGAAGATCGGACTTTGGGTGATAAACGCACAATACAGCATATAGATGTATCCTAGAGTTGTACACTTAAGTCTATAATTTTGTTAACCAATGTCACCCCAGTGAATTCAATAAAAAAATAAAGATATATAGTAGTTTCCATTGGGTGGTATATTCTGGGTGAATTTATAACTTATTCATAAGTGCTTTTTTTTCATCTTCACATCCTTTTCTATCTTTTCCATTTTCTCGTAGCCAAAGCAGTTAATCCAGCGGCAAACGGACAGAAAAGCAAAGTCAAGAGAGCAGGCTCCGTTCTAGAGCTCCGAAAGCCACCTGTCATAACTAACATATCCCTTTCTTTTCTGCCTCTGACATAATTGCATTTTTTCCCTCTCCGCCTCTCAACAGGGTGGTGGCGACTGTCCAGAAATGAGCATCGGAGCTATAAAAATTGCCTTGGAAATTTCGCTGCCTGGCTCTTTCATCTACGTTTTCACTGACGCACGGTCCAAGGATTACCGGCTCACGCACGAGGTGCTGCAGCTCATCCAGCAGAAGCAGTCACAGGTGAGTCGGAGGCGTCCTGACCGTCCCCGCTGAACTCAGCAGCGTGTGAGAGCTCGCCCCTCTCTGACTGTGCTGGGTGTGGCCGATGTCAGTAATTACAACCGTTAATCCGTGTGTGCACTCCGATACGCAAGTGTCATTTAACTGAGACCTGTAAGGGGATAGGTGATAGCTGTACATCGTGTATGAATGCCTTGTTTTTACACAGAGAAGAAACGATTTGGGGATTGAGGTGCTCGTTACCTTGGTGCCCTTAAAACGGACAAACACATAGACTTAGCAAAAAGGCCTGTATCTAAAATTTCATCTCCTATGTGCAGTCTTGTCAGAGTTAGAGGTACTCATTGTACCAGTTAGCTATTGCTGCATACAAGCACTTGCAACTCTCAACAGCCTTCTACAGCAAGCATTACATTGTGTCTCATGTGAGCAGGGCGCAGCAGAGCGTGGCTAGGCTTGCTCGCTTGCCTGTCTGGGGATAGTTTGTGTCTGGCTTAGGTGGGCCTGTCCCTGGGTAACTCGGCCCTGCCTCACAGGCTTCTCAACCTCTTATCTGCAACCAGTAAGTAGGCTGACGTAGGTATGTTCTTCTCATGGACAAGGCAGAAACACCGGGGATCAAGTGGAAATATCCAAGGTTTCTTGAGTGTAGACTCAACACTGATAGAATGTACCTTTTGCCTGACGGTACCAGCCAAAGCAAGTCACATACCCAAGTTTCGATTCAAAGATGACAAAATAAGCTTCATCTATTTAGTAAGAAGAACTTCAAGACCTTTTGCAAAGTACATGGATATGGGGGGAATATATATATGTTATATATATTTTTTACGTACCTAGTGGTATGTTAACACATAAAAAGATATAATAGGTGCTAAATAAACACATATTGATTTCTGGAAACCCCTTAACTGTCTCCTTCTTTAAAAAATAAAGGTGGTATTTGTGCTCACCGGAGACTGTGACGACAGGAACCATATTGGATATAAAGTCTATGAAGAAATTGCCTCCACCAGTTCTGGCCAGGTGTTCCACCTGGACAAAAAGCAGGTTAATGAGGTGAGTGTCACACAGTGGGGCTGCATTATCGCAGGCTGCTTTACCAAAGTGGTTAGGTTGACCTAATTGTGGCAGATTTGATTTCACAAACGGTTTGAAAATGAAAGGTTTTATTTTCCCAGGCCACAGGTCAATAAAGGGGTTAAACCAATCAGGGAGAAGCATAGATTTATCTAGTATTAATTTCTAGATTGTATCATGCTATCCCGACAAATTATTTAGATTGAAATGTAATATATTTAAAATTTATTTAGTGGGACTTGAACATTTTTCTAGTTCTTGTTGCTTCATAAGGTCAGTTCATATTTCTGATGCACAGTTTTGGGATAACCAGTGAACAGAAGCTTGCCTGATATACCCAAGTAGAATGTGAGAAAGTTAGTTATTGAGCAAAATTCTAAAGAACTTTGATCTCTAAGATTAAAAGTAAAGAACCATGACTATTTCATGGTTTCCCAGAAACTTTTTTGATAATAAAATCTGTAACTTACATACTCTGAAAGTCTTGGTGTTCTCTTAAAAAAGTCTTAGAGATATGTCTAATTGTTCTGATTCTTTTTTCCCCCTTTCTGTTACCTTTCTTTGGCTTCACTTGTGATAAAAAAGATTTTATTGATTTGGCTCCCACTTAAGTTTCTAGGAATGTGCCACTGTGGAGATAAGGTTTTACGTAGGTATAATTCATGTTTGATTGATGTGGTCACTGTACCTAACAGGCTCTGTTAATTTCAGGACAGACTCCTTTGTGTCTTGAATGAAATGGCGTGGTAGTCCTCTTACAACCTGGAAGTGGTTGTCGCATCATGATGGAACTAATAGGACATTGCAAATTTCTGGAGTAAACAATCTAACAAAAACATTTTTTATCAACAAGCAATAGAGAAACCTCGAAGGTCACTGTGGTGTAAAAATTTCTTGTCTTGGAAGAAACTGATTTAGACAGGGTTGTGGCTTGAGTCCGTATTGTGTCCACAGTAGCCATTCAGAAATGCCCGGTTGGGCGGGGTCGGACCACTGTAGGGGAAGCCCTGGGCAGTTATTTGTACAGACATTTGCATGAGAGTTTGGGAGCCTGGGAAGAAAAGAGTAGGGGAAGAGTACAGGGCTCTCTCAGGAACTGGGTTTCCTGTCCCATCTCACACACTGTGCTTGACCCTAAAGAGGGAAAGGCCGCCGGTTGAAGTTGTTTCCATCTGGAACTGAGCAGACACCTGCGGCACAGTCAGTGTTCCCAGCACAAAGTAGGGTGTGAGGGAGGAAGAGCGTCATTCTCTCCTGCGGCAGGGAGGACACCACCCAGCCGGGGTGCAGTGAGGCTCTTGGTTGGCGGTGGCGGTGGTGTTCAGCACACACAGATGGGGCGTTGGTGCCAGCAGAGGATGCCAGGGCGGTTTCCAGCAGAAGGTACTCGAGGAGAGAAATAGTGAAAAGAGCCATGCCGGCACCCAGGGCGTGCGGAAGGACAGTTGTCTGAATCTGTGTGTGAGTGGCCAGGCACAGTTTGGAGATTCCCAGGACAAAGTGGGTGAAACTGGAAGAGAGAACCACAGGCATGACCGGGGCCCCAGAGCTAGAAACTAGCCTGGTATGTCCTGTGAATGCAGCTCCGTTCATATCCACATACCCATGGAGACTGACTTACCCCAAACTGCAAGTACTGTTCCCTTAAATAGAGACAATACGCCCTACAGAGGTACTTTTTTTGTTAAGTAAGTGCCTCAATGCGTAACTTTTGTAGTCCTAATATTTTTTCACAACTTCCAAAGAATTTACAGGAGTAACAATTTATAAACATATAGCATATAGTGCATGAAATTTTATATAGATATAAAAGAGAAATTTAACCCACCGGTCGTTAGTAGTATTTCTCTTCCAGAGCATTTATTTGTATTCTGATCTTTAAACATAGCTTAAGCAGCATAGGACTAGAGAGAAGCATTACTAAAATTGCCCAGTTTTATAAAAATGGAGTTTGGACAAACAAAAATGGGCCTTTAATTTCTCCATCAATCCTAACGACTCCAACCCCCTTGCCAGCTGGTTCACGAAAGATCATCTCATCCCCTCTGGCCCACTGAGACACAGAGGGAATTGAGCTCAGGGTGCCTTGGACAAGTTCTCTTCTAGATATTGTCCTACGTGGATGTCATTCCCAGACCTGACACAGGCATCCTCATCCACGTCTGACATGAAACAGACACAAGTGGGGGAATAGAGGGCTAAGAAACCCCCAAACCTTGGGATTAAGTCAGCCTTCAAAGGCATCCTACTGGTAAGTCTCCAGAATTAAGGGAATAAAGGACCTTTTTGCTGAAGCCAACTTATTCAGTTACCTAAAGATACATGCATCCTAACCGATAAAAAATTTATCTCTCTTTGTGACATGGTCTCTCTAAACCCCAGTTGCCTTGTTTGTAAAACGGGGATAATAGAATTATCCATTCCAGAGAGTTCTCCTAAGATTAAATGAAAATGCACGTAAAATGTTCCACACGTGGACTGGTGCTGAGTAAGTGCCTAATAAATGTTCATGGGATTATTACCGTCCTCGGAATGTCGGTGTTTTGTTTTCAAAAGGGGGATGTTGGGCGCTATGTTTGTTAGAAACCAAATGGCTCCTTGCTACTGGAACATAAATTTGAGTGGGAGAGTCTGGGAAGGGGCTGGAGCAAGGTGTCTTTTTCCTGGGGTGTGAGGAAAAGATACTGTGAAGGGGTCCCTGGAACTGTATCAGCCATCACTGTTCCTTACAGCGAGCCATCATGGTGGAAGACTTCGCCAGCAAAAGGCAGAGTGAAAGGGTGAAAGTTTTATCTAGAAAACTTTCAGTATATAATTTAGCCACTTTTCTTTTCTCATTGTTCCAACATTTTCCTATTATATGAACATTATAAAGTCTGGGGGCACTGGATGTTACAGAGCTATTTGTACATTTACTGGATACAAATTCAGGGAAGCCACACACATTCTGGGTCCTTTCATTTTACTCACGAGCTATTTTTCAGCTGCTGTGTCTGAAGGAAACTGTAGAGTATTATGCTTTTTCCCTCTTAACATAGTTCATCAATTCCCTAACCTAGTGAGGTATATTTTTATACCAACTCTCTTGAGCTAACTTAAAGTTTTTTTCCATCTGTTGTTTTTTTCTGTTTTAAAATAATGATTAAGTAGAAGATTTAGGTGTCTTTCATCTCTATTTAACATAAAAGGGAAACCAAAGGAAAGACATTAGTTGGCCAAGCATGAGGCATCTATAAATCATTGTATAGTGTTACATTTTAGGATCGCAAGTTAAGACACATCTCAAAGAAGTACTTAAAACAATTCCCTTTTGAAGATGAAAAAGGAACTAAATAGTCTTCCTCCTCCATTCTTTGTAAGCTGGGTGACTGTCAATGGTTTTAATTAATGCTTCCTTTGGTATAAGAAAAGTCCAAGTTTGGAATCTCAAAGCTACTCACAGATGTTATATTCTTGGGTCAGGGAAGCTCACCGAAAGATCCACTGTTGGCTAACTCTTCATCCCGTCTCATTTCCTGGCGCCTCCCATTTCCTCCCATCTCACTGGAAGGTGAGAGACCACGGAGCCCTGTGGAGGTGATCCGGAAAGGGCAGCATCCCAGGGCTCAGAGCCTGGTGGAGAAAGGTAGAGAATGAACCCGGAGAGACAAAATGAAGATATCCACACAAGTGGTGTTGTGAAGAAGTTACATCTCCAGACTCTGGGACCATGGCTCACATTCCAGCCATGTGACGGTAGACAGGCCCCTTGTTTTTCTGTGTCAGTGTCCTCATCTGTAAAATGGGGAGAATGATGGTACCTACTTCATGTGGTTGTTGTGTTTAGAACGTATCAATAGTAGGAGCTGCTATTATTTTTATTCAGTGATACATGCTAGTCAAAAATATTCCAGGTACATTTTTAGATTTTTTTCTTAAAACAAGGAGATACACATTGATTGTCCATCTATGATGAGAAGGCTAAAATGGGAAACCAGGGCTTTAGAACGAGGGAGACCTGGGTTTGAATGACCTCTTTGTCATTAGCTGGTTGAACGACTTTTCTTAACTTCATTTAACTTCTCTGAGACTATTGCTTTATGTGAAAAACAGCATATTCATTAACTCATAGGATGGTTGTGAAGATGAAATAGAATAGGAATACATATATGGTCAGCTGAATAGAGTCCCAGGAGAATGGAAATCACCTCGCCTGGGGTTTCTTAGGACAGGAATGGCTCATCTGTGTCGATAAGGGATCCCATGAACAGCTCGGAAGGCGAGGGGTATTTTGGTGAGCCCCCGACTCCTTTAGGAAAAAATGCCTAAGGGAGAGTGGACTCAGAGCTACTAAAGACTTTTGTAAGACTCTCAAACTTTTACAATGCCCCCGCATATGTCTTTTTCCTTATTTCAATCACAGTAAAACCACTAAAAAGCAAAAGGGTTTAACTGCTTATTTTGAGATAATAAGAACATCGGTAGTAATCACAGTACTATAGGTAACCCTTCTAGAATGCTGGTTATGTTTCAGGCATTATTAGGCTGCGGGCTTTCCTTTAATTCACAGGCCTATGGGCAATAGGTAATTTTTTAAAGAATAAACTGTTTTCCCCCCCAAAATAAATGGAAACATGATGACACATGGCTTCATTTAATTGCATTGCTATAAAGAACTAATAACAATGATGACATCATGAGATGATATACAATCTGTAGGAAAATAAATCCCACTCCCCTGTGAGTCCTGGAGTGTGTGCGTGTAGCTGCAGCGCATGTGAAGTGAGGAAAGTAGGAAGAGTCCTGGGGGCCCTGCACGAGGAGGAGGGAAGTGAGGAGGGTGTGGGAAGCATCCTGCAGTAAGCAACAGGCAGGTCCATGGAGTTAGTTCTTCGGGAGGAAGGCGCAGCAGGTGAGCCTCTCTGCTCTCTGCTATCTACGCAGGAGTGCAGGCAAAGATAAAGAAAGCATCTTTATTTCTTTCCGTCAAGGAATTCCACTGGGAAAGGGAGACTTGAAGTCACTAGATATTCCCAAGGAAGGGGCAAAACCCCCAGGGAAATGAAGTGCCGGTCTTGCAGGCCATCGTCAAAAATACTCACAACCTAGCAACAGAAAGCCTCATAGATTAGAGATCACGGGATGTATGTCTCTTGTTAGTTTTAGGATCGCTTTCTTTGGCGTCAGTACTGCTATTAGAAAAACTATAAATGTTGCTGGAGTGTGAATTCGGCGCAGTCTCTTCCTGCACTTTTGGCTCAGAGCCACTTGTGGCTAGAGTTAGAACCGAGAGTTTTCTGCATAGGGGCTTTTGAACAGTGGCTGCTCTGAAATGGTTTTGAGCCCCTGATGCTCCAAAATGAGGTATCTGCCATTTGGTTTTCCCTTATTCCGAGTTTCACTCCAGACATTATTTCAAAAACATAACCTTACTCCTGACCTTGAAAAGAAGTAGAAACCGGTGTTTCCTCTGAAATTTGTAAATGTATCCAAGACGATTATAATCTTGTAGAAAGTTACAGGAAAAGTGTGAAAACAACGCGTAAATGTTTCCACATATTCCTTTGAATTCCCCAAATTCAATATTGAGAGTGGAGAGCTCGGAGCGCAGATTTTGCAATATTAGGGATGTCTCTCCATCCTCAAACACACCAAAAAGGAGCGCTTACCTTAGCTCTGATGGATTCTTTCTTTGCTGTTGTGCTAAGGATGGCGTTGTCCTCACACACGTGTGATGGGAGCTCAAATGCTCCAGTCACCCCGCTACCTTATCATCCCAGAGCACCTGGAAGTGCTTTCTAGGTCCCTAATGTGGTTAAAGGAAGCCCTGTGCATGTCATGTTTCCATTTGTTTAGAAAAAAAAAACCCATAACATCGCTGGTTGTTTAGAATGTATTCGTTACTCGGTTTTTCAAAATGGCACTTGTGGTGGATACAGCACATTGCATTCCTTGCAAGTGAAGAGGAACAAGGTGGCTCTTCTCAGCAGAAACCTGTGTAGGCAGAGAATGCCAGCGTCAAGCAGAGCCCAGCAGTGCGCAGCCATGGTGAGCGGGATGCGCTGTTTAAAAAGATAAGCGCTGGAAGAAGACTGAGAACCTTCATCTTCCGCTTCGTGCTTTCACGTGTCGGCTCTGGGGACTGTCAGGCGCGGTGGGTAGGAACTGTGGCAGCGCATTCTGTGCAGGTGGGAGGAGACACATCTCCAAAACAAAACTCCTGCCCACGAAATGCAAGTCTCAGTGTGAAAGTGTTGCCCTGCAATGCTTCATAAGACCATCCTAGCATGTGACCCCTGGTACTGCTTGTTTTCGAAGTTCAGAAAACAGATGCATGCTACTCACTAAAGCTTCTTCCTAAAATACCAAAAATGCAGAGAGGAAGGAGAAAGAAACATATATAAATGACTGAAAGAATATTTCTTAAAAGGAAGGAAATGTTATTTAAGAGCAAATGTTAGCCAATAGGCTACATGCATTCCACAGGACAAAAAGAAATAGAAAAAGAGATACACCCGTTTACTTGGCTGACTCTATTTGGATTAAAGGCTGAAGAAAAATACTGATTTTGACTAGGAGAGGTCAGCTTTAACTGAGTCAATCAAATGCTTGCATAGCTAACTTGGGTTTACACGTGTCTTAACTATCAAAAACTGAACAGTGTCAATCTCAGGCTCCAACAAATTCAAACTGGGCAGTGGCTTGAGAGAGACTGTCTAGTGCTCACATTGAGAGGGCTGGGTCTTTATTTTTACTGGAGTTGTGGTGGAAACTAAAGATTTGAATTGAGAGAAAAATGTCCCAAATGTTTGATAATTAAAACTGAAACAACTATTTGACCACTGAAGTCACTGGCCATGATTCCCTTGAAGAGTTAGCCCATCGGGAACCACAAAGGAGCACAAGAAAACATGAAGAAAATCCTCAGTGTTGAAGCAAATACAATTTTACTGAGCCATTTTCCCAGAACATCAACTACTTGGGTATTTCCTTTCATATTTCTTCTCTTTAAATTTTAAAGAGTCCTTTTAAAGTTTTTGTTTGTTTAGAGAAAGCATATATCCGTGGTCAGTTAATAAGCATCTCCCTTTCACAGTCTTTCTCTGTACACACACACAACAGAGTGTATCTGATCTTATAAAAACTAGCACATTTAAAAGGCTATATGCCTATTTCAAAAAAGTTAGTAGTTGTATTTCGCAAAGCTTTTAAATTATTGTTAAGAAAGGAGTTATATTTTAATGATCTAATCTAGGAATTAGTAAGGACACATACAGTAAGAATTATTTTGTGTGTGAAAATCAAGCAAGATCATATGTTCAAAGTATTTTGGAAAGGATCTAATTTTTAAAAGATTATTTATTTATTTTTTAGACAGAGGTAAAGGGAGGGAGAAAGACAGGGAAAGAAACATCAATGTGTGGATGCCTCTTGCGCGACCCCTACTGGGGACCTGGCCTGGAACCCAGGCATGTGTCCTGACTGGGGACTGAACTGGTGACCCTTTGGTTTGCAGGACCGTGCTCAATCCCCTGAGCCACACCAGCCAGGGCTAAAGGATATAATTTTAAATCTTGGGGAGAAGAATACTGTAATCTTAGTTTCTTCTTTCTCTAAAGGTTCTTGAATATCTCGCTTTTTGGTCAGTCTGCCCAAGAGACTTGTATGCCCAGGATATTAATGGTCAGTCTTCTGTCTATCACAAAAGAGGAGAAAGAAGGTCTGGTTGCTACACTTTTTCTCTAGATCAAGAGGTGCCTACTGCCAGCATTTTCCTTGAGTAATGATAATTTAATAAGTTAGCCCAAGGTAATTGGCTGTTACTAAGCCCTAGACATAGAAGAGTTTCTGTAATTTTCTAATTTTCTTCTTTTGATTACCTACTCAGGAGTCCTGTTATATAATTACTATTCATAGGGAAGAAATGGTCAGACCTCTTGTACTACACACAGTAGATAAATATTATTGTGAAGTTGCAAGAAAAGATTTGGCTAGTACCTGTGGCAGAAATAACTGCGTCAGTTGAAAGTAGCTTAGTGCCACTGGAGAAAACACATTGAATTTGTTTTTTTGAAAAGTAGTGTAGGGATTTCATACATAAAGAATGAAGAAAACTCCAGGCCATGTTTTCAGTATTTCTGTATGACAGGAACCCACAGTCAACTTCGGAAGCAGTAGGCTTGTCTAATGACGTGGTAAGCAGTTCCATGAAGACACTGCATTGCAAATCCCACGCAAAAGCCAAATATATATTATGATGTATCCTTATTTGCTTCAACATAATAAAAACATTCATCAAGGACAGTGTCATTTTTACTTCTTATTCTGCAGTAGCAAAGAGGAGATGAAAGAATGAAGAGTCAAAGTAAAGGAAGTTTTATTAAAAAAATTTCCTTATGACCAAGGGTAAATAAGTGGAAACAGAATCCATGCTTCATATATTTTCCAGGTTTCCTTAAACATTCCTAGAATGAACCCACTGTAACAGGGTTATAAAAGCAAACTCTTTGAGAGATGCTATGAGCCACTCTGAGAGCTCCCTTATAACATTTTGGTTATGATTTGGCTTTGTGACAAAGGTTACAAATGGCTTTTCTCTTTCTTGCTACTGGCCCCAGAAGAAAAATGTGCCGTAAGGTCATTTACTATATAATTTAAACAGTTTTAGAGTGAGTGAATGGGTAAAGAGAAGGTAAAAAAAAACCCCACACTTTTAAAATCCTTACTTATAATTTTCAACAGGCACAAATAATTTATTTTGAGAACATTATTGTTGAGTTGTTTTATCACCTTTTTAGATTATAAACTTAGAAAACTATATGTGGTATGGTTAAACCATTTAAAATTTAAATATTAACATCTTCTTAATTGTATTTTTTTCTGTTACCATTTAGTTCCCTTATATCCCCTCCCCACCACAGTCTCCACACTGTTGTCCATGTCCACGAATTCTTTTTCCTTTTTGTTTAATCCCTTCCTTGTAAATAGGAAAAAAGTCTCCAGGAACTAGGGAACCTGTTTGTGAAAATCTGGCCACTCTTCATTAAAATAACATTTGTTAAATTAACAAATTAACTTAATAATATAATAGTGCATAAAACAGTTTTAAACAATAAATTAATAAAACAAGTAGTTCAAATGATCATTACTTCAAATAATATTTATTAAAAATACATATCTGGTAAGATTGAAGCATTAAAAATACATTAATTTATTTACATGTATATGTGTATTTCTAGGAAAAAATAGAAAAGTCATACCCAAATATGTTGATGGTAATACTAAATAATACAATTATAGGTCATTTAAAAATGTTTTATTTATTTATTTTTAGAGAGCAGTGAAGGGTAGGAGAAAGAGTGAGAGAGAGACATCAATGTGTGGTTGCCTCTCATGTCTCCCCTACTAGGGACCTGGCCTGCAACCCAGGCATGTGCCCTGACTAGGAATAGAAATGGCGACCCTTTGTTTCACAGGCCCGTGCTGTGAGGGCCTTAACATATTTTCTTTTATGTATTTTCTTGATTTTTAAAGTGAATATGTATTCTCTTTAAAGTAAAGAAAACAATGCAGGCATTTTCACTCAACAAAGAAAATTCCAAACACATCCCACATCTGTATGGGGTGGATTTATAAGCATGGCCCTGTGCAGTGAGCTCTGGGGGTGCCAGACTGAATCAATCACACACAGACCTGATGTCTCAGGATGTCAGGTTTTGGAATCTAGGAGGAGAGAGATCAAGGCTCCCCGATCCAAAAGCAAAATGAAAAGCCAAACTCCACATTCTAAACTTTGCTTCTTCCTCAAGTGTAGGGCTTCTGAGCTCTCAGCTGGGGACTCTGTAACAAAAGATCAATTAACAATAGAAAAACAAAAGTTTATTAACACGTATGCCTCATGCATATGTGGGAGATACTCCAGGAAAAAGTTAGTAACTCTTGGAGATGGTTAGAACTTAGGCTTACAGAATACCTCTTCAGCTAAGGACAAAACAAAGGCGTGGCGGAGGCCAGTTTTGGGTAGATGACCGGGCCAAGGGTAAGGTTTGTTATGCAGATTTAAGCCAGAGCCTAATCCTGTATCTGCTGTTTCTTAAAATAATTAGCTGGAACGAATCCTTGGGCCACACAGGCATGTTTTATGGCAGCATATTCTGTCATCCTTCAGAAGCTCTTCCAGACCCTTTCATCATCCCTTTGATTGGGCGTGTCCACTGGCCAACGTGGTCTTCTCTGTTCGCACGTTCAGTACTCAGGCTGTTCTTGCCGCTGACTTATACTTTCCCCTCTGCTTTGGAATTTCTTGTTTTCCTAATACGATAACCAATATGAAAAGTGGTAGCTTTAGAAAAATTAATAACCAGAGGTGTCAGAGAGCTATTAGAAATTTGGCACACAGATCTACTTTGTGAAGGGGAGTTGGTACATGACAAGACTTTTTGTAGTGACATCGAAATTGGCATAGTCTGTTGGAACGGAGAAAGTTAGTGAATCAGCGAGGAATGTGTAACACTTTACTCTTTTTAATGAAATAATACTGTCTTATGCAATGTATTTAAGTAATAAAGCCACGAATAGAGAGATATTAGCCAAAAGGACTGATTTGATTTGGAAATAAATGTAAGTTTTTGTCTTTAAAAAATAAATAACTTGTCTTGAATTTCAATTATTTTTTAGTAATAGAAAGGTCACAGGAATAAGTAACTTGATCCTGGATTCCTGGAATTTTTTGTTTTGTTTTTCTACAGTATCTTCTATTTTTATTAAAAACGTAGAGTAAGACAGTGCTGAATCCATAATTTTAGATAAATGTCATTTATTAATTCAACCTACAATATCAAACAGAAGAAAGTTCATTTTCAGATGAGGTTTCCAAAACAAACACAGTAAGAATAGCCAATTTAAAAACAAAACAAAACAGTTTGTACTTTCCCCCTAAACTTATCCTGAATATTTTTGCAGCTTCAAAAATATTTGGATAAGTCCTTTAGTATTTTTTCATTTCACTTACTCCTTATTACTTTCTCTTTTAGATGGGTCTGGAAGTTGAAGTTCAGACTTCCGTAAGAGAACTGTTCTTTCAGAAATTTCTAGCTTAAGCAGATGTACAAGAGACTAGAACCCTAGTGGAAACCTTTCCTTAAATGTATGAAGGTCTGTCAGACTCAGTAACTTTTATTTCGAGAAGTTTAAGCTTACTTTTATTTTAGATTAGCACTTACATATTACTTTAAAAGGCACGCAAACCTACTCCGCTGGAAGTTTTGACCACAAAGCCTTCCCAAATGCACGTTGATTTCTGCAGCCATGGATGGAATGAAGCAAAGCGTCCTCCCGCCTGGAGAGAGACCCTGTGAGCAGAGACGAGCTTCCCTGAATAAACTCTGACGGACACTCCTGGCTTATTATTCCCTACCTGAAAGGATCCTGAGCAAATTAATACATTTTCCTTGTGCCGGTATGAAAGAAATGAATCAGTTTTTAAAAAATTTATAATGTTATTCTTGGATTATGCAGCACAATGGTTTTAAACTATGCTTCAGGACGCAACCTAAGTGTCCATTGGTGGGTGAGTGGATAGAGAAAATGTGGTATGTGTCATATGTACATACATACATACATACATACATACTATGGATTATGGTTTGGTCATAGAAAGAATGAAATCTTGCCATTTACAACATGGATGGTGCTTGAGGGCATTGCATTAAGTTAAAATAAATCAGACAGAGAAAGACAAATACCATATAATCCGATCACTTATATATGGAATCTTAAAACAAAAACCAAGTTCATAGATACAGAGTACAGACTGGTTGTTGCCAGAGCTGGGGGGTGAGGAGTGGGCAAAATGGGTGAATGGAGTTAGGTACAAACTTCCAGTTATGAAATACACAAGTGATGGGGTGTAATGTACAGCATGGTGACTATACTTAATAATGCTATGTTGCATATCTGAAAGTTACTAAGAAAGTAGATCTTAAATTTCTCATCTCAACAGGAAAGAGTTTGTAGCTAAGTTTGGTGATGAATTTAACTGGAATTATTATGGTGAGGATTTCACTGTGAAAACAATTATCATTATGTTGTATATCTGAAACTAATATAATGAGAAATGTTGATTATACCTTAATTAAAAAAAAACAAAAACAAAAAAACTACTGCCCCAGCTGGTGTAGCTCAGTGGATTGAGTGTGGACCTGCAAACCAAAGGGTCACTGGTTTGATTCCCAGTCAGGGCACATGCCTGTGTTGCAGGCCAGGTCTCCAGTATGGGGCATGTGAGAGGCAACACATACATTGAAGTTTCTCCTTCTCTTCCTCCCTCCATTCCCCTCTCTCTAAAAATAAATAAATAAAATCTTTAAAAAATTCTATAAAAAATAAGATTCTCTCTTTATCTTTAACCTTTGGGAAAACAAAAAACAAAACAAACAAAAAACCCCGGCTTCACGGTGCTTGTTTGGGGTAGGTGCTTGGGGCTGTGAAGCTCAGCTTTGCTCCAACTGCTGCTGGAACATTTCCACCTTGACCTCTGTTCTACGTTTCTTTCTGTGTAAGATTTGATTTGACAAAGTGTTCTGTTTAAAGAAAAAAGAGTTTGAAGACCATTGATATGGGTTATTAATCGCCACTGAAAAATGAAATAGTTTGGGATTCATTTATGTAAAATCACTATTCTGGAAGTCACTGCTTTCGAACTTCAGAAATTAGAATACGAAGGAAGATAAAGATACCATTTGGTATCAGGGATTGAATTATCAACTGAAGTCTGTTTTATAATTCCTTTCTCTGATGCTAATGCTAGCATCAGCTCGAGTCTTCCATGATAAGAAATAATTATTTATAATGCATTTAATTCTTCAAAGCACAGAAGGAAATCTGTGCTCGTGTGTGATAAGAATCAAGGGCTGAACAAATGTATGTTTCATCGGCATCTGGCGAAGGAGGTCATTTACAAAGCTGTCAAAGGCAGAGTCTCCTTTTCGAAAGCTCCTAAATCCTTGTGCCCGCCTGAATTAACATTCTGATCTTCGTGTGAGCTCTCCTGTTCCTCTCCTCTCTGAAATAGTGCCAGATTGTGAGCTGCAGAGGGCAGGGGTGTTGTCGTAAACACGCTCGGCATCTTATTCTACCATGATGTTCAGTTACTATTATTTCTGCACTGTGAGTGAGTGAGTGACTCACAGTACACACACACAAACACACACACACTCAGTTTACCTCATATGACCAAAAAGAAAGCATGCTTTTGGCATATCTATCTTTGTCTTCTTATTGATACTATTAATAGTTCCATGTTCTATATACTCACAAAATACTTTTAAGACAGTATTACTGAGGTAGTTTGCATGGACAAGAATGCATCCATATTAAATGTACACCTTGGCAAAATTGGACAAATTTCAACACCTGTGTAGCCACCACCACAAACATAATATAGAACATGTCCATCGCCCTTCACGCTCAAGTTCCCTTATGCTCATCCAGGCAATTCTGTCTGTCCCTTGTCCTTTGGTTCGTTGGTCACTAATTTGTGTTTCATCACTTGATTAGCTTCATCCTTTGTGAAATTTCATGTAAATTGAAAATATGTCTAGCTTTTAATTTAGTTTAATGTGTTTGGGATACACCCACAAACTATTGCTTCTAGCTTTTTTAACTTTATGTTTTTAATGATTTGACTAATTAATTCATATCTTTTTATTGAGCACATTCAGTTTTATGGATATACCATAGTTATTTATTCCTTTTCCTGTTGTCAGTCACTTGGGTGGTGTCCATTGTTTGTCTATTTAGTTAAAATTACTTTGGACATTGCTGTATCTTTGTGAAGATGTATTTTTTCATTTCTTTTGAATGAGTAATTGAAAGTAAAATTGCTGGGTTATATGCAGGTGTATATTTAACTTGATATAAAACCACTAAGCTATTTTTCAAAATAATTATACTATTTTACCTATGAACCAGTAATGTGTGTGTCCCAATTCATCTACATTCTTGTAGACACTAGGAATTGACCATCTCTTTAATTTTAGCTATTCCATTAGGTGTATTTTTATTTTGTGCTTTTAATAACTAGTGATGTTGAACATTTTTTCGTGAGATTGTTGGCAATGTTTAAATTTTCTTTACTGAAGTGTCTGTTCAAATCTGTTGCCTTATTTATTGGGCTGTCTTCTCTATTGATTTTCTTAAAAATTGTTGAAGATTTTTGTTTTCTTTTTATGAGGGGTGTTAGTCTATAGTGTTTTTTCTATGCAATGTTTTTTTCTGACTTTAAAATCAGAGAGGAATGAATGACCCACAGGCACGGACAACAGTGTGGGAATTGACTGGGGGTGGGCAGTGGCTGGTGGAGGAGGGCAGAGCGGGGAAGGTTGGGACAACTGTAATAGAATGACAGTAAAAGTGATTTAATAAAAATTAAAAAATAAGGTCAGAGTGATGATTGTCTCAAAAAGTGAGTAAGAAATGTTTGCACCCTTCTGTTTTCTAAAAGAAATTGGATAAGATTGATGTGTAGTTTTTCTTTAAATATTTAATAGTCATGACCACTATGGCCATCTAGGTAAGGAGATTTTACATGGGGAGGTTGTTAATTATGAATCACCCTCTCTAAACATGGCTCATTCAGAGTTTTCATTACTTTTGCATATGCTTCGGGAAATCATCTTTCAAAAACGTTGTCTGTTTCATCTAAGTTATTGAATTTATTGACAAAAAGGGGCTTTTGAGAGCAGCATTGTCTTATTCTCATTTTACTACCCAGAGGATCAGTAGAGATGGTACTTTTTTATTTCTGATATGATTATGTATACACTTTCTGTCTTTGGCCTGATCAGTCTAATCAAGTGGCTGTCACACTTTAAAATTTATTTTAAGTGAACAGCTTTGGTTTTCATTGATTTATTTCTCTTTTTCTTTTGTCTGTGTAATTGTTTTCTGTTTTTTCTTCTAACTTTGTATTTAACTTACTCTTTTCAAATTTCTGAAGTTAGAAGATTAGATCATTAATTTTCTTTGAGATCTTTTTTACTTTTTGATATAGGCATTTAATGCTATAAATTGTTCTGTGAGCATAGCTTTAGCTGCATTCCAGGAATCAGGATCTATTGTGTTTTCATTTTTATTCAGCTTAAAATACTTTCTGCTTCCTTTGTGCTTTTTTCTTTGATCCATGAGTTATTTAGTAGTATGCTGTTTAATTGGCAGTTATTTGGAAATTTTCCAGAACCTTTTCGGTGATAGCTATCTAATGTAATGTCATTGCAATAAAGATATGCTTTGTACGAATTTATTTGAAAGTTGTTGCTACTTGTTTTATGGCCAACATAGGTCCACGTGCACTTGAAAATGTATCATGTGCATTTTTCTGTTGCGTTCTATAAATGTCAGTTAGCTACAATTGCTTGTAGTATTTTTCACATTTGAATGCTGCCGATTTTGTGCCTACTTCTTCTATCAGTTGCCAAGAGAGATGCTAAAATCTACTTGTGTATTTGTCTACTTGCCTCTTTAGTTTTGTTAGGTCTTGCTTCATGCATGTTGAGGTTCTGTTATTTCATATAACAATATACATAGGCCTGTATATTCTCTTTATACTGTTGAATGTTAGATTTTTATTGTGCCCATTTAAAGATTGTTGGACTTTACATGACAGGGATTTGAGTGACTTCTGGATTTGGTTGATCCTTGGAGGCTTGCTTTTAAGTTCTTCTACAGCAGGTTCAAGTAATGCCTTTATTCTAGGGATAATTTAGTAAGGGTTGGGGGTGTCTACTAATTTCACCAGGAATTCAATAAGGTCTCTCCACTTTGGCTGGAAAGAACTCACATAATTACTGGTCCTGTGCGATCTCTAGGGATTTTTACCTTACTTACCCTGAGTCGTTTTTCTTTTGTAGGAAGTGGTTCTCTCCTGTGCTCCGGGGTTCTAACCCACACATGCGCAGATTGTCGTTTAGACAAAGATGCGAGAGGCCCCCTGTGCAGAGACTGGGTCTTTTTGTCTTCGTAGCTCCCTCCTCTCTAGAAGTTTTTCCTTAGAACTCCAGTTGCTTCATCCACTTCACACCTACATCCATGTCTTCTGTACTCAACCTTGATTTCTGGGCTGGAAATCACCTCCAGCTAGAAATCCTGGGCTCCTCTCCTCTCATTCCTTGGTCATGTCTTATGGATCATAATCCTTTGCCGTTTTTGGATTAGGTTTAAAAATAGATCATTTCCCCATTGCCTACAGCTTTCAGTTGTCTCGGGGGAGCAATTCCTAACCTGGTACTCCCAATTGGAACAAAATTGATTTGAAAGTGTCTGAAGCAGATTACTATGCCAATCAATCAAACAAACACTGTCTGTTCTGGAAAGCAGATGGGACTTCAGGGACTGTTGGATACAGGGCCAAGGGGGATCGAATGGGGCAACTAAAAAGAGCATGATGCCTCAGAATTAGTTAGAGCTGGTTTACTTTATTGTGTCATATAATGATAATTCTGCCAGAAATGGCTTGAAGAATGGCATTTGTTGTTTTGAAGGATTCAAACATTACTGATTTTGCAGGGGAAAAATGCAAATTATTCGATGTGAAGTAGTCGAATAGGCTAGGTATTAACAGAAAACTTAGAATCAAAAAATGTTTTAGAGTTGAGAATTAATGACTAAGGAATAATATTTCACTGATAAATTTTTAAGAATGGTTTATCATAATCATTGAAAAGAGCCAAATCAGATGAGCCCTTGTTTCATATTTTATCTGGTAGTAGTCCTTGTCTGCCAAAAAACCGTGAAGCACTTCAGGAATTCCAGAGCATCAAAAGTTACTGAAGGATTTATGGATTCCGTGTATTAGGAAAGGGCATTCATTATTCTTAAGGGTGAAGATACATTATTAAATGACTTTATAAATGTAACGATAATACACAGAAGATGAAGGTAATGTCTTAAACAAATAGAGAAAAGAACAAAATACAAAAAATGGAACTGTAGTTTGCTTATATAAAGCCATACAGACATAAAGGTCATGATGACATAGCTTTTGAAAATCGTTACACACCTACCAGCATCTCTCTTGAGAGTTGTAGGCATTATCGAAGCAGAGGACTAGATAATCTCGTTCCACTCCTGTCCTGTAGATAAATAGTAAGTCTTTTACTGTTAGCTATGTTTAAAAACACCTTATTGACTTTTAAGTTGTGATCAAGTCCCCAAATGTTTTTGTTTTTCTAACCCGCCAACTTGATTCCACTACATGTCCCTATCATAAAGGACTACGTTCTTATATTCAGTCCTCTAAATTTGGTCTCTTGTAGTATAGGCTTATTTCCTATTGTTCAAAGATTTATAAAAGCAATTATATGTCTATAACTAGATAGATGAGAAGATTTTGAGTGAATGGATCATTTTATTTCCCAATGCCAGACACATTATCTCCTTAAATTGTATGTACTATGAGTGAAAGAGGGACAATAGCCAGTCTTCTATCCTCCAATTCATAAAACTTCCAAGAAAAAATTGATTCTAGTTTTCTTGTTTGCTATGCAGGTAATTCTGTGTTCTGTAGCACTGTGGCTTAAGAGAATGATCCCATATCATGCATGTGATACAGAACCAAATTTAATTTGAAAGTAGTCTCCTTACAGTTTCGTAGTCATTCTGTAAGGATTTACCAGTTGGAAATCTACCTAAGTGAAGAAATTACCTAAATGCTTATTGTGTATCTCAGATTCTTTCTAAAGACAGACAATCATCATTTGTGTAACTCAGTGATGAAGACTACACAGACTGCCCCATTTCATTAAGGAAAGTACTTTACTTAGTCTTGAGACTTAGTGTTAAGTCTAAGCCTTAATGTCAGTATAAAGATTGTAAACACTTGAGACTCTGTGTTCTGCATGTTTTATTGGAAGAAAACTATCTGATGGGTAAAAGGGGATGGAGATAGAAATAGATAGAAGTAAGAGAAACCCAATTTCTTACATGCTGAATGGTTTACAGTCATTCATGATCTAAATGGAGCTAACATTCAACATACAGAGGTTAGTAGGTAAATTAGTAGAGATTCTTTAGTTAGGTGTTTAGAAACTTTAGGTCTTAAGAAACCTGAAACTAAAGCTTGAATGAATCTTTGTGAAAAGAAGATTCATGATATTTCTCATTATAAATCATTTTTACTCCTCTCTTATTTACTTCTCATTATAACTCTTTCTATTCATTATAACTCTACTCATCTCTATTATTTGCACCAGCTATATTTATAGGTCATAGCTTGCACAAAATGTGTAATATTTCTAGCTCAGACACATGTTGAAATTTCCAGTCTTAAGTCAAATGTTTCGTTAAAAGAAGAAGAGCATGCACACAGTTTCTTTTTAGGAAGCCGTACTTACTACGACGTCAGATCTAGTTTTACATATGGAATGCATCATGAAGATACGTGTGGAAATTTTTATTGAGTGCCCTTTCAGATGTCAGCCCTGCAGCCCAGGTCTTCATCACCTCACACCTACATTACTGCAATAATTTCTTCCTTCTCTACTTCTGGTTTTTCCAGTCGAAACCAGTAAGATAAATTTCCTCAAACATCGCTTCAGTCATGTCTGGTTCCTGTTCTAAAGACCGGCTCTTACTGCCAGTTGAGCGGTATCCAAATTGTTTTTGTTGGCATTCCAACCCCTCTGTAATCTGGCCTCACCTGGCCATGCAGGTCCTTCCAGATATGTCCCAACACTCCATTCCGCACTCTAATGAGCCTGTCTCCTCTCTGCCTCCACGCGGTGTTGAGTACTTTGCTGCCTTTGCCCTTCTGCTTCTAAAGCTTCCTTAACCTGGAATAACCTCACCTCCCAGCATTCAGTTCTTTACTTTTCACCTTTCAAGGGCCTCCTTTTGTCCCACTAATCCATGAATCCTTCCTGGAGTAGGCCCGCCATGTGGACCCTTCCCTTATTTGACCACTGTCGTACGTCTTTTCTATGACGACACGTTTCTCACCCATCCTAAGAGGCATTTTAAAGAAATAAGAACAACTTAATGTCTTTTAACTGGAATTTATTTTACGATCACTGGCATGTCCTAGGTTGATTAGAAGTGTTTTTTTTTTCTAATTGGCAAATAAAACAATAGTGTGTCTTAGAATTTATGGTATCTTAAGAGTTGGAAAATCAGTGTGTATACTATTACTTACTATTTTCCAATGGCTCCTGGTATGTTTGGTGTGTTGCCCAGCATTAAAATTTTTACTACCATGAAAATCTTTTATTTTTTGTGTGTGTTTTTAAAAATACCTTGTAGTTCTAGCTATGTAGTTGGGTTTCTTGAATTTAATTAGTGTAGTTTTATCTTAATTAAATTAAACTTAATAAATATAGTGAATATACCTGGTTAGAAAAGTACCTTGGTGAACTATTGTTAATTTTTTTCTTTTATCTTGGAGTTTCCATTGACGTATTATATACATACAAGAAGTGAACATAAAAAATGCAGGTTAACGCATTTTCACAGATTCAACCACCCTGAGTAACAAACACCAAGGTCAAGAAACAGCACACTATAGGACCCCAGACACCCTTCTTCAGTCCATTTCCAGTGATGAGGGTAACTACCTATTACACTGGCCTTGAAAAGTATATGTTAGTTTGGCAAGTGACATCCTTTATTCTAGGATGTGCCTTTTGTTTCAGTTTCTCCTGGTTAAATATCTGGGACCAGGAATGCTGGGTCACAGAGTTGGATAAACTCGCCGTCAGTAGATGCCACCTAACTGTCTTCCAAATTCGATTCGATGTACAGTTTCACCAGTAGTATGTAAGAATCCAGGCTGATTCTTAGCAACATTTCTTACTGTGTCTTCGCCAACATTTACTGTTCTCTTTTCCATTATTTTAGCCTTTATGGTGAATGTGTATGGTATCAGTCTTATATTTTTTTGTGGAGAAAAAAGTGCTTTCAGAAAAATTTTTGGATTTTCCTTCAGACATGTGACAGGCATTGAATATGAGCACTATAAGTTGAGCAGTAGGGATTCTCATAAAATAATTACTGAAGCTGTAACCATTACTCATTTTGGATATTTGCCTGAATGTAGTTAAATGTCTGCATGACTCATAAACACCAGATTTAGGACTGTTTCTGGTGTTGTCTTTCTGGTGTCATTTAACTAAAATCATTTTTGTCCTTGTGAAAATTATTGACCGTTATATTTAGTTTCCACGGTTATTTATGTGGAGATCTATCAGAGTCAAGAATTACTCATGTTAATTCCTGTGAGATGGGGGCAATTTAACTAACATGTTGTTCATTACCTCTTTGGATTAATACTGCTTTGTTATTTTTTTGTTTGTTTGCAAATGTCTCTGATTAATGCCAGCATTATTTTACGGGTAGGTAAAGTTAAAATTAAACATTTGAGCCCATTGAGGCTACAACTATTATCTATTGAGGATATAAGTTGCAAATGAAAGCCATGGTTTGAAATCTATGTATTTCATCTCTGCTGAACTAATATTTCTCATTGATTTTTCATATGTTCTAAGATATTTTGAGTGCTTCAAGTATTATATAATTAGCCTAAAATTCCATTTCTCTGCCCTATGATTGATGAAAGAAACAGTGTGGTCATTTTTCTTGCCAATATTCTTTCCTACTCATGTTCAAGCCAAGATATTTGGTTTCTTACTAAACCATAAAGCTATATTTTTAATTGCTGCAAAATCAGAGATGCTGACTTCAGTATATTTACCTTGAGAATTCTGTACCAATTGTGTGGCTAATTACCATAAAAATTAATTATGCCTCAGAAATGAGAGAGGTGTACTCCCTCTTTCTGTCACAGTGGTCCATTTATAGAACTTGGCCTTGGGAAACAACCAAGGGATCAGGGCAATAGTTTTGTGAAACCGTGATCAATTTCCACCTATTTCTTCTGTGGTCTGGAAGCTCAAAGTGCTGAGTTCAATCAGTCTGTGATGGATGGCATTTAAAGAGCCCCTTACTGAACGAGCATGTGTAAAACCTGTTTTCCGTAGTGCCTGGGTAAGGAATATTTGGTTTTGGGGTTTACCTTTTCCTCTGGAATGCTGGACACTGATGACCTATAAATCACTGCATTTGACTTGTCTCCCACCTCCTACTTTAAGTACCTTATTACAATCTCATATAATAATTTAAAAATCTGCTTAAGGACGTGAAGTCTAATTTCTTTAATATTCTGAATTGTCTACTAGATGGACGAGTACATAGGAACTATTCATAGATAGGCTCTGAAATAAAAAGGTCTAAAACTATATGTTGTATAATCCTAATTATGTAAATAATCGATGTGTATCTCACACGCAAATGCACACAAATGCACAAATATGGAAAGAAATGCCCAAATATCGAAGAGTGATTATTTGCAGGTAGTACAAGAATGGGTGTTAATTATTTTCTTATTATATGATTGTCTCTTTTTCACTTTTTAACATCACATATGTTACTCTTATAAGAAATAGGTTTAATATGAAATTTGAAAATACAATTATAATACAAAGTAGTTTATCTAATTTATGTTAGTTACAGGAACGGCAGGACCCTTAGAACTGACTCCTTAAAACTTCTTGGTTTTATATATCGGTGTTATATAACTGACACAAAAACAGGATGCTTCTAATTGTTCCAATATGCAAATCAGCTTAATAGTTATGAACAGAACAGTTTTGCAGTCACTCTATTGTAGTGTAGGGATCCAAACCTGATGAGTTCACTTACTATTTGAATTTAAAGGGACCCTGTAACTTGAGATTTTTCTTATTCTTTATAAAAAGCATAGTCACTTATAATTGGTATAACATTTTGTCCTTGTAGCACATTTCATATATCCTTTAGTTTTGGGTTAGTTTTCCCTTTCCCTTTTAGTAGGCCAAGTACTCGCTTTTGAATGTGATGACTCTCAAACCTGACTTTTTTTTTGTATTTCTGGTCGTAGTGGAAACAGTATCCTCTTCCTCTTGTTTCTTGAGCCAGAAATCTGAGAGTCATTCGAGACATCCCTCTTTTTTTAATGTCTCACATTAAATCGCTGCCTAGGTAACCTTGAATCTTGAACCCTGAAATTGCTGCCTCGGTAACCTTGAACCTTGAAGAGAGACACCTGAGGCTTCTCTTTCCTCTTTTTCCTTCCCACTGTCATTGGCTCTTCAGTATTCTTTTTGCCTGTCCTGTGGGAACTGCCACGCTGCTGATCGCTCTGCTTCCAGTTCTCCCCTGACCCTCCCTGCATAGCGGCCCTCATAGTTCTTCCAGGATGAGTCCTCCTAAATACACGCCCCGCGGTGATGCTCTGCTTCCAACCTCTGTCTGTGGCTTCCACAGATCTGCAGGTAAAGTCAGGCATCCAGTATGGCATGTGAGGACGTCAACGTCCATGAAAGTTTTTCCCAAGCCCTTTCCACTCTTACCTCGTACCACGCTGTATGCACACCAGCCATGAGACGGTCTCTTACCTGTCAGATACGCCACGTTATGTCTTACCTCCGCACCTTTGAACTTGTAATTCCTTCTCTCCCGCATGCTCTTCCTCTTCTTGTCTGTTGACTGTTGCTTACTCTGTCAAACTCGCCTCAAGCACGGATGGCCACCTTTCCAGATAAACCCACAGGTAGCCTTCTGCTGTGCCATCACACCTGACACACACTCTTCTCTTTGCAGCTCTGAGAGTCTCGCTGTTGTTTCCGAGCGTCTTTGTCATTCTCTCACCAGACCACGGACCCCTCCCCCGCGAACAGCGCGTCCGTTCTTCGCCCCAGGGTGACTCTATAGCACGGGATGGCTCTGCTGTTATCTGCCCGACTTTTCAGAGACGAGGGCCCGATTTTGATACAATATTTAATCCATTTCCTCTGCTCCCGAGTATATGCATTCACTTCTCCTCTTTATAGGTACTGAATACTACAGGAGAACTCCTGTTCCTCCGTCCTGCCTACCTTTCCAGTGAGCTGCATAAAATGGGGAAAATAAGCAGAAGTTGTTCAGTGGGGATCACAATAGTATTTTTAATGGCAAAACTGACCGGGAATCTAGAGACGAGCCTTCTGCCTTTCACCTTACTTCATATTTACCCCCCACACAGTCGCAGGCGGTGAAGCTGAGGGCGGTGGCCCTCCCCCCACATAGGGGACTTCCAGCAATGGGTGTAATACAAAGAACAGAACATAGAGGAGACTGGGGGCTAGAAATTAGTCAGATCCATGAGAGAGACAAAGGCAAAACCACTGGTGAACAGTGACGCTGCTCCTGCATAACCTGGGACAGTGGATTCACTGAGGTGGGTCACTGGACCTGCCACCGGGAGGGGCAAGTCAGGAAGCTGAGTGGAAGGCCTGAACTGTCCACTCTGTCACTCTCAGCGTCAGGAGATCGGGCCCTGTCTGTAGTCTGAAGAGGAATGAAGGCTGGAAAATTTGCGGAAAGCAAGAGAACAATTCCGATTAAAATTTAAGATTTATTCTTTTAACCAAAAAGACGGATGTTTCGACAGCAGTACCATACACATCCGGGGGGATGAGTCCTAGCTGTGGGGGGCGTTGGCAGGTGGCCAGGAGGTCCCGGAGTCCTGCTCCTGATGTGGCCGCATGCTTTTCTAGGTCCTGTATCCAAAGCAACAAGCCCGGATCTCAGCCTCGGAAAAGGGAGTTGGAAGTAAATACTCCGGTGGGAAGGGGTCCGCAGTGCCTGACTCTGGAGGTTCTGCAGAGCTAGTTTAGTTTAATTTAGACATTCTGCTAGTTTGGTTCATTTTAGAGATTCTGTAGAACCTAATGGCAATTTCTTCAAATGGCCTCTGGGCATTTATTCAGTAATCAGTCCAAGAATCTGACGCAGCTTCGGCCAAACAAGAAAGAGTGCAACCCACTAGTGACTGGTCTTCAAGCGGCAAACACCCAAAAAACGCTGGACATTGATGGTTTGCGCTGGTGTAGTAAGTGGGCCGGGAAGTTGCAATTAATGCAATATATCCTCCCAAGAATGGGAGTGGAGACGGGATACAGTGAAGGCAACGAAACTTAAGTCACCGGGAATTTCTCTTGTGTGAACCCCTTCTAAGGCTCTGGGAAGTGGGCTGAAATATGTTCTCAGA
>PVKM010013014.1:0-30872 GCA_004027735.1 Carollia perspicillata
CATAAAGACTGGCAGGCGGGGGTGGGCAGGAGAGGCAAGGTAGTGGCTGGAGGACCAGGTGGGCAAGGCAGTAGCTGGCAGACTGGTGGTCCCACATTCATATACAAATAAACCAGGAGGAACCAATGGGGAATGAGACAGACCCTGCAACCCAGGGTTCCAGCATGGGAAAATAAAGCCTCAAAACCTCTGACTAGAGGAACTTGTAGTCGTTGTGGTGGCAGGAGAAACTCCCAGACTCCCAGAAGAGTTCATTGGAGAGACCCACAGGATCCTAGAATGTACACAAACCCACCCATATGGGAATCAGCACCAGAAGAGCCCAATTTGCTTGTGGGTACCAGGGGAAGTGAATGAAAGCTGGCCAGAGACCAACAAGTGGCGTTGTTCCCTCTCAGAACTCTCCCTGACATATAGTGCCACAACTCAGTGACCTGGGTTGCCTCTCCCTGGGGAATGCCTAAGGCTCTGTCCCTTAGTATGTAACAGGCATGCAAAGATAAAAAAAAAAATATATGGCCTTAAAGGAAGAACAAATCAAAGCTCCAAAAGTAGACCTAAGCAATGAAGAGATAGCCAATCTATTAGATGCACAGTTCAAAACATTGGTAATCAGGATGCTCACAGAAATGATTGAGTGTGGTCACAAAATAGAGGAAAAAATGAAAGTTATGCAAAGTGAAATAAAGAAAAATATACATGGAACCAACAGTGAAGGAAAGGAAACTGGGACTCAAATCAACAGTTTGGAGCAGAAGGAAGAAATAAACATTCAACCAGAACAGAATAAAGAATCAAGAATTCAAAAAATGAGGAGAGGCTTAGGAACTTCCAGGGCAACTTTAAATGTTCTAACATCCGAATCATAGGAGTGCCAGAAAGAGAAGAGGAAGAACAAGAAATCGAGAACTTATTTGAAAAAATAATGAAGGAGAACTTCCCCAATCTGGCAAAGGAAATAGACTTCCAGGACCTCCAGGAAGCTCAAAGAGTCCCAAAGAAGTTGGACCCAAGGGAGCACACACCAAGGCACATCATGATTACATTAGCCAAGATTAAAGATAAGGAGAGAACCTTAAAAGCCTCAAGAGAAAAGGAGACAGTTACCTACAAAAGAGTTCCCATAAGACTATCAGCTGATTTCTCAAAATAAACCTTACAGGCAAAAAGGGTCTGGAAAGAAGTATCTAAAGTCCTGAAAAGCAAGGACCTACATCCAAGATTATTCTATCCAGCAAAGCTATCATTTAGAATGGAAGGGCAGATAAAGTGTTTCCCAGATAAAGTCAAGTTAAAGGAGTTCATCATCACCAAGCCCTTATTATATGAAATTTTAAAGGGACTTACCTAAGAAAAAAAAGATGATCAAATATATGAACAGTAAAATAACAACAAACTCACAACTATCAACAATTGAACCTAAAATAAAACAAAAACAAACTAAGCAAACAAATAGAACAGGATCAAATTCACAGAAATGGAGATCACATGGAGAGTTATCGAGGGGTGGGGAAGAGAGGAGAATGGGGGGAAAGTACAGGAAATAAGAAGCATAAATGATAGGTACAAAATAGACAAAAGGATATAAAGAATATTACAGGAAATGAAGAAGCCAAAGAACTTATAGGTATGACCCATGGACTTGAACTAAATGGGCGATGCTGGTGGGAGGTGGATGTAGGGCCAAGGAGAATAAGGGGAGAAAAATTGGGACAACTGTAAAAGCATAATCAATAAAATATATTTAAAAAACAAACAAAAAAACAAAATAGAACCCCCAAATAAAACCCCCAAAGTACAAACTATAAGGTAAAAATGACTAAGAATAAAAAATTATAAAGGTAATGATTTCTTTTCAATTAATAATTTAGTGGGTAAAATTATTTTTTAAATGACAGATTAAAAATTATATTTACCACATGTAAAACAAACAGGGGATAATGTTCAGGATTTAGAAGAAATGAACAAGTAAAAAACAAGAATGCTAATAAAAAATAGTCAAGTTATATCAGTAGGCAGTTCATAAAAATCAACCCCAAAAGGTTAATAGCAGAGCACCTAAATACTTGATATTTACATTCATTAGTATTTAGA
Organism: Carollia perspicillata; assembly: GCA_004027735.1. Classification (NCBI taxonomy): domain Eukaryota; kingdom Metazoa; phylum Chordata; class Mammalia; order Chiroptera; family Phyllostomidae; genus Carollia; species Carollia perspicillata. The sequence goes on from PVKM010013014.1 coordinate 2,095, forward strand.
GACATACAAATTAAAACAATAGTAAGGTATTAGTTTGCATTAATTAGACTGGAAAAAATAGGAAGTTTAATAATGACAAATATTAACAGTCCAAAGTGATGGTAAGCAGGTGTTTACTCTGTGATCCAGCTTTCCACTCCTGAATATACATCCTTGGGAAATTCTTACACCAGTCGAAAAGGACAGTTTTAGGAGTCAATTGTGGTTGTAAGAAGTCAGAGACTTCTTGTTACAACATTAGTGAATGGAGATAAATAGATTTTGTTGGAATACTGGGCAGATCTTAGAAGCAATGGACTAACTATAACACATATATTGATCTTCAAATATATTCCTGAAAGTAATATAGTAAGAAAGTAAGAAAAATAGTATCTATATTATATTTACATTTATCAAAGTAAATTCTCACAAAACTTTAATGCAAAATTTGCCATAAGAAATAATATACATCAGATATATTACAGTAGTTCTTTATGGAGGGCAAAAGAATGGATCTGGGGAATGGGGGTCAAAGACAATACAAATATTCATGCATACTTCCATGCACTAAGAATGTACACATGCACAGTCACATGCAAATATACATGCACACATGCAGAATGTAAAAATGGAGAAGCTTATATGGACCAATGGTGATAGTGTGTTATGAAATGAAGAGTTAATAAGCACATCATTCTACATCTGAGTATAAAAATTAACAAGTAAATCACCCAAATCTAAAATAATACAAAAAAGAAAAGAACAATCTAAATGTATTACATTCATTCTATGATCGGTTAAAATTTACTCTTGAACATTCTTGAGTGATCAAAATAAAATATTGACATCTGCCTTTAATGTAGATAACTTGCCAAACCATCTTGCAGTCTCTTGGCAGGCTGATAATCATAGTAATGCAGATTTCTTTTTATATTATAAAAAAGATATTCAGGAATTTAAAGCACTAGAAGGATGTTTATGTCATAAGGAAATTTTAACAAGATTTATTCTTAAATAATCTACATCTTAACACATTCATAACCATTAATCTAATTATTTGCTACATATATAACCATAGGGCTGCACCATAATACATTAATTTTATGTAAGGGTAGGCTTTGTTTAGTCATTTTATTTATGATTCCTTTTATAATATAAAAACATTATCTTCTTAAATATAAACAAATACAGTTATTAGAATATGCTATGGGATAAATGACACATTTCCTTTAGTAATTATATAACAAAAACATCACATGATAAGAGTATATAGCAAGATTATCTTGTGAAAAAATATGTATATACAATCCCAGAGAGTTCTGTCCTTTGATTATCATTTACTAGCTGATTCTTCTAATTCAGGTCTCAGCCTCAAGGCCACATCCTTAATAAGTCTTCAGACCACCAAATCCAAAATGAAATCTTGATAATCTCAATCTTAAATGATTTTTGGATAGCATGTACTATTTGAAATTCTCTCTCCCTCTCTTCCTCTGCCTTCTTGCTTATTGTCTCTAAAATATTAGTCTCATAGAAACCTTACCTTTTTCTGCTATATGCTCAACTCACAAAACACTTAGTACCTGGCAACCATTGAAAAAACATTTGTTGAATGGTGCAACCGTGATGGAACAACTATAAATTAGACTTGAAACATTTTTTTAATTGACTCTTTTGGTGCTGTTTTCAACTAATATACACATTTTAAAGCTTTAAAATCAAAGTAAGAGATGAACTTGATTGAAACCAGTAAGTTTTAAAATAAAAAAAGGTAGTCCTCTACCTTACTCCACCCTTCTTGTTTGTAAATCCCAAAGGTAGACTGGCGAGCGGGGATATGTGTTGTACATCAAGATGTTGCAGAGCAACGAATACATTATTATCAACCTGTTCATCAAACATTTACAATCATTTGAAACATAACAACAGTGGGTGAAAATGCCTATTTTCTACGCTTCAGTCAATATTGTGTGTATCAAATTGTTCGCATTTGCATTATCTCAATCATATTTTATATGCTTCTAAGTCATTTTTATTCATTCAACAAATGGTTGTTTCCTTTTTCCATTGTTGTCTCGTTCATAGAATTTCTTGTCAGTTGTAAGACCTTTCCACATATTAGAAAAATTGGGATTTGTTATGAATATATTTTCCTGTTTTATAATTTATCTTCTGATTACTTATGACTTTTTAACCATGCAGAAGTTATCATTGCTTTTAGCACAAATCAGTCAAACTAATTCTTGGATATTCAGTATTCTAAGATTGACCTATGGGAAAATATCTTTCTGATCTGTAATTCTCAACATGCCTTCTTGTCTTTTCCAAGGTTTTGCTGTATTTCACAGACATTTGCTATAGTTAAAATGTGGAGGTATCAGAAATATCTACTTAATTCATTAAATTGTATTTTTTGACGTGTTTTTTTTTCAATTTTATTTTCTTTTGGTGTAATAGGAGGGAGAAAAGTTGTAAAAATATGAATATAGTAGGAAATAGTAGCAAAATTTTTTCATATTTTCTGTATCTGTTGTCTTGTCTCCTGCTTTAGAAAAAAGGTCTATTTAGTGTTTTTGCTAATACTCACATTAAACATGTTCTATAATCAAGGAGAAAATAAGATTATTACATTGTTTCTGTATTTCCAGGAACAAGGTAGTATATCTCTACATTCATTCAAGGCTTCATCCAGGTTCCTCCATGGGATTTTAAAATATGCATCTTTAAGTCCCATACCTTTGTATGCTTTCACTAATACTTTGTCTTGGATTTGTAGCCCCAGCCCTGTTTAGGCCTTTGAATTCCAGATCCATATATCCAACTCTCAACATGACCTGTGCTTTGGTAACAAGTACACATCACAAACTTCTCACACATGATAATCCATCCCGTGCAAAGTGCTCCTCCTCTTCCCTCCCCAACTTTGTACTCAGTTTCTTTGGTTATAAGTCTTTGAGCCTTCCTTTTTCTCAGATCCAGTATTAATTTAACCAAAAAATCCTGTAAGCTTTACCTCTAACATATCTTCAGAAGCCTATTACTTTCACTCATTATCTCACTCTTTTCACTAGACTAAGTTCTTTTGATTTTTCACTTGAACTATTAGAAGAGACTCTGCACTGGTCTCTCAGCTACACTCTTGACACTCTATGGTCTGTGATCCACACAGAAGCTAAAACATGCTTTTCAAAATTCAGGGTAGATTATGCTACTTTTTTAATCAACTTTCTGATGGCTTAGAATACAATTTAAATTAAGAGTGTTGCCCCTCAGGGTATTTGCACTGGTGATTTCCTGGATCTGGACACCTTTTCTGTGATACTTTCATTGATTGATTCTTCAGTCTTCAGGTCTCTACTCAAATATCTTCCCTAATGAGACAGTGTAAAATCTGACTGCCCATTACTATCTTGCCTTTTTGCTCTGGTTTAATTGTCACTCCTGACATAATCAATAGTCAACTGATGCTTATTGTGTAGCTCCTCTGATGAAATTGCAAGTTCAATGATAGCAAAAAAATTCTCTGTTGCTTACTGCAGTTGTCCCAGAACCTATAACAATATCCATTGACTCCCAAGGAATATTTGTTGAATAAACATATCTTAATATATTTATTCTTTTAAATATATTCTTTGACTTATTTGTAAATTTAGATTTTGTTATACTACATGGTACTTTCTTCCTTTTTTATAATTGATGATGACACTGTATTTAAATTGTACATAAGAAAACTGTATTTTGTTACCTGTAAAACTAGTCAAATGGTTGAATTACTTTGTTTCTAACATTTTAGTTGAATATCTTAGATACCCTAGTATATAGTCATCTCATTGCCTCTTACTTTTCAGTTTCACTGATATATATATCCATCCTTGAGTGAGGATAAGAAAAAGATTAACTTAGATTAATATATCTATTTATTGTTACTCAGAAAACATAAAAAAGTAAATAAATAAAAGTGCAAGCAGTGTACATATTTGCAGAAAATCTCTCTCTTTCTCTGGCAATCAGCAGAGGGCTTTCTGGCCAAAGTCACTCAGTTCTCTAAAGTGAACTGCAGAATCCATTTAGAACTATTACTAATTATATAATAAATATCTAACTTATATCAAAAATCTGATCTTTTTAAGGTGAGTGTTCAACACAATTTTTAAATGAAATATTTTTTCCTTTGTCTTTCAACATTTTAAAGATATTTGAAAAAGTTTGTAAATTTTTACATGAAGTTGAGATATATCAATTTCCTAAATGTGTGACCAGGAAGATTCATGGCTTCTTAACTTCTTAAAGTATTTTTAAACGTGAAGAAGGGTGCAAAAAGGGGAAGTTTATATATTGGATACATTTTATATCTTTAAAATATTCAACTTTATATATATTTATATTTCAGCTTATTTGGTATTTTAGGTGATGATGGCTAGAGATAAGGGAAAAATCCCCTTTATTCACTGTGTGGACCTTTAATTGTAAGGAAGTGAATTAACATTTCAGATTCAAGAGATGGACATCAATGTTAATGGCTGTTCTAACCATAACGATATTCATTTATATTCTGATAATCCCTCACTGCTTTTTCAGGTGCATTCAGTATAGTTTCTTTTGTTTTAAAAGTCTGTATAATTTGGTCACTGCTTTCTAGGAGCAAGGTGATCATATCCCCTCCTATTGATTGAGACAACTGACAGTGATTACAGCTAGTTCTTTACGTTTTTTTCTTAATTTGTCAAACTAAGAAGTAGTTTCTAATAATTAACATCTCTTCTAGAAGTTAAGTATTAAATAGAATGCATAGATGTTTTTACAATAAAAGAAAGGATAAAATGCTTTGCAAATTGTGTATTCTTGTTGTTGATATATAAGTCTGTGGGGATATAAAATGCATAGGGCACCCAGTCCCACAGAGCCATGATTCATCATGTGCAAAGAAATTTTGGGGTTTTTTAATAATATAAGGAAAAAAGGATGGCTTAAATACCCTGAGGCAAAAGAGTCTTTATGGAGAATTCTATTGTAAATAATAAATGTGATCGAGGAATGGCCTCTTAAAAGAGGAGGTTTACTGCTTATGTTAAATAGAATACTGTTGCTTTTGTAGGCTATGAGAAGATGATATAAATATTGATACTTAACATCAATAAAGGAATTATTTTATGAGCAAAGTTAAGGAGTTCGGTTAAATGATTACTATATACTTTTTTAATGTTTGCATCAATAAACTATGTTGCCCAAATTTTTAGTATCACGTAATTTCACAAAGTTTTTATGTGAAAATGCTAGAGGATCTAATTACTGCTTTTTTACTGAATCTTACAAACCTGTGCTACACAACGTTGCTATTTGTTACTCAGTAATCTCATATCTTTTGTGCCTATGTGTTGAACACACATTATTCTTAAAATTGAAATAAGACCATCTCAAATATAAAATTCTACTAACATGAACTACTTTAGTCTGGGAAAATAACTCATAGACACAGACAACAACAGTACGGTGATTACCAGAGGAAAGAGGAGCGGGGAAGTAGAGGAGGGCAAAGGGCGGATAAATAGTGACAGCAGGAAACCCGGCTTTGAGTGGTGAACACGCAATAAAACATACAGATGATGTATAACAGAGTTGTACATTTGAAACTTATGTAATTTTCTTAACCAATGTCACCCCAATAAATTAAATGAAAAGAATAAATAAATAAATAAAGAAGTGCAGAGCCCCACTCATAGCTCAGATGACCTTTGCCGTTACTGATTTAACAAAATACTTCAAAGAACATCAAGACTGACCTTTCTGCACCACATCTCATGGCTGTGCTTCTAACAAGAAACTAATTAGCACCAGTCCCATTGTGCTGGGAACCTGGGAGAGGAAGAAGGGAAAAGTTTTATATGACAAAGACTGAGGAAAACACAGAAGAAAAAGGAATAAAATGTAAGAGTTTCAGGAAAAAGCTATCTGAAAACAGATATTCTTAGAACCTTTTTAACATTCATCTCACTTAAACTTTAGTATCTTTTTTTTCTCCTCTCAAAGTGTGAGTATGGTACTAGAGAGGTTATTTTGGCATATTTTTGAAGCCAGAAAAGAACAAAATTATCAAATTTCACAAAGAGAAAGTTGAAAAAAGTGAACATTAATAAAAGTGCAGAAAAGTTTTCAGTTAAAAAGTAAACATTAAGTAACATTTTTTAAAGAGGATATATTGAATAATTCGAACTATTCTTATCAAGTTCTTTTCGTTCTATTCTAATGATCCATGAGTAATAAAGAAGTAGAATAACTCATTACTCACCATAAATAATGACTACAATTATTTTTTGTTTTCCTTTTTGGTTTTCGTGTACACCGCAACACAATGACCACATCAGAATTATGATATGAACAAATTTAAAGAGAATTAGTTGTTGAATAATTCTCACAAATCATCAAATATCCCGGGAGCATAAAAATTCCATTGTTTTTGAGCTGGCTGGGGGGTTAAGTTGGTTGGAGTGTTGTCTCATTCACCAGAAAGTTGCCAGTTTGATTCCTATTCAGGGCATTTAAGGGAGGCAACTGATCAGTGTTTCTCTCATCTCTCTCTCTCTCTCTCTCTCTCTCTCTCTCTCTCTCTCTCTCTCTCTCTCTCCTCTCTTGCTCTCTCTCTCTCCCTTGATCTCTAAAAACAATAAAAAACATACCTTCAGGTGATGCATTTTTTAATAATTGTATTTTTTCCCACATTCTCTGGTAGCTAATATTGGCCTCAGGGTTTTGTCTTGGACTCTAATCTTTATATGTTGCCACCTTGCAGGGTGTCCCCCTAGCCTTGTACTACCAGTCAGGGCTGGTTTCAGATGATTCCCTTTCAAGGCATCCACCACTAGGGGTCAGGAACATTTTCCTTTTAATCTTTCATATATTATGGGTCTGATGATATCACCTACCTGGAAGATAAAGTTTTTAGACAATTCTCTGAAAGACAGAAAACTCATTGATTCTACAAAAGGTGGTATTCATAATTTAGAAAGATTCCAAAGTTATTTTTTAGCATATTTCACTCTGGCAAAAGGAAAAAGAAATTACCCTGTCAGAGCATCCTACATTATGAAAAAATTCTTGTAACTGCATTTATTGAAGATGTAATAATTCATCCAGTTTATCTATAAAATAACCCAAGCAAAATTATTTATTATGATTAATACAATGCCATTTATAGTCATTAAAGTGCCATTAAATATGCCAACTACATTAAAATAAAAGTCAAAATATGTATATAATATTCGATGTTAGATGCCTTTTACTTAATTTCAGGTGCTGAATGAACATTTATCATTCTATATTTTGTATCTTGAACTAGTATATATTCACTTTAAATTTCACATGTTGAATGAATCTGAGTCTTATGGTACAATGTATTTTTTTAAATGTTTAGCGTGTTTATTTATGTGTCAGGCGTTTAAGAAATGGTAAAAAGTAATTGTTGTTAAAATGTTTAGGTGTTAGACAGGCAACAGGAAGCCAAGACAAAAATCCATGCCCTCACGGAGCTAGCATTGTAGTCATTTATCCTTTTTTTAAAATGGTGTCCTTTTAAAGTATATCCTGTAGTCTCTTATGTGACCTTGAGTAACTCATCACTTTACATTCATAAACAATGAAATTGCACTCTTTACAGTGCAAGGGTATATTCTAAAGTGAAAGTGATAAGTAGCTTTCTGTGAGTAGAATTTGAGACTCAACATCTTACTTAAATTTTCAAACATCAATTGCAGAGTAACAACCCTAAGGTTCTAAAACAGTAATCTAAAACTAATTAGTTAGTCACTCTGATGTGGTTCCACATCCAACAGGAGAAGACAGCTTTTTCTTTTTCTGAGGAAAGCTGGAAGTACTGAAATAAAAGTATGCCACCACATTTGTGACTAAAGGTATCAAATACACAGCAAATACCATTGCAAAACATTCTCATTAAAGAATGGTAAAAAATCTCTTATAAATGTTAGTATCTTTCTTAGAAAGTTGTTTTCATTAGTTTCTTAGAAAAGTGGTTGGTAGATAAATATATTGATGAATGAATGAGGTGAAGGAATAATGGGTTTCAAAAGTGTGTGTACCAGTGCAAACAGCTCATATCCGCTTCCTCCGTCCTTTAAGAAATAGTGAAATAATTCTCATTTCAAGGAAGCTCAACTAATTCCACCAGTTTCCTTATGTTCTTTGTTAGAGATCTGTCTTCAGCCTTCTGACTAAATATAAATGCAGAATATGGAATTTACTCTAACAAGTTCTCAAACACATTTTACTAGAGATGTGATTTTTAAAACAGCATTGAGAGCCAAGAAACTGAAATTTGAGTCTGTGTCCTGTCAATCTTACTTATTTCCAGAATTATGGCTATTTATGTTTGAATGTTTCTGTACTAGAGATAAATCAGCACAATCGTATAATCTTCCAAAAAGGTAACTGGGGTCAAAGCTGAGAGCTTTATAAATCACTGTGAGAAAGATTACCTAGAATTTGAAAATAGGAAAGGATTACTGAATATTCTCTCAGTGATGGGGTGGTATCTTTGATTAACTCTCTAATGGCTGGGCTGTTTTACAACCTAACTAGAGCAAAGGTTAATTGGAATACTTTTGTCTGGTAGAGATGAAAATAATTCTATTATGCTGTAACAGATAAACCACATAATTATGGTTTATTGTAATTAGTTTTCTACCGAACTTAGTTACCTTATTTTAACATTCTTTTAACATGCTCTTTAAGCTGATTTTAACATCTTATTGGTTCATTATGTCATGAGTTTCATACCATCTTGGACATATGCTCATGTTATATTTGTATAAAAATCTTGTTTTTCAATATTTTGAAAAATTATACTTTAACAATATTTAAATCTGTTTTTAACTTATTACCCTTTCTATTTATTTTAATGGGTCTTGCTCTCTTTTTTTAAGGGGCTCTGAATGGACAGCAGGGAATAACTGAATGAAGTCTGTATAGTGAACCTAGTCCCACCGCTGACTGCTTATGTAATCCTGAGTATCTGTGAATTCCTCATGTCAAAACGGTGAGATTATACCAGTCGGTGGGTCAGTGTAAATTCTAAAGAGTAAGTGATAAGCTTCCCACGGGTACAATTTGAGACTTATTTCTTACTTAAAATTTAGAACATCAGTTGCAGAGGATAAACAACCATTCATTGGATATTAAGGCTTCAGGCAATTCAAAATATATTGACATGAGACCTACACAAATACTCTTTAATTTAATCTTTATTGTATTTTTCCATTACCATCTAGTCCCCTTATGCCCCCCCTCCTGCAATCACCACACTGTTGTCAGTCTGTATTTTATGCCACCCATCAACAGAGCATACCCCAATCTCTCCAGCTTGAAACATCTCCCAGTTGTGCTTTATATATCCCTTTACATGCCATATGATTCCTGCGTGTGTGTGTTTACCCACATCTACTCAATAATGAATAGGAAGCAGTTGAACCACGTGCTCCTGACATGGCCACACTAATCAAAGAGGGGGAACGTGGGCTTCCATTACCATTCTATCACTTTATAAATATAAAAACTTTACAAACTTTACAAACACTTTACAAACACTGGGAGAATATAAACTACTATCAACAGTACCCAACTTTCTAGGATGTTTAAAACATATGTTTCTCACATAATCATTTGAAATCAACAGATTTGATTTGGATTAAGGCAAAATAAAAATAAAACAAGCTAATAAAACATGAAGGGCTTCCCTCTGACACAATGAAAAATTTGAACTTCTTAGATGTCACATATTGACCTTCACCATTTGGCTCCCGTCTCCATGTGCAGACTGAATTCTCACCATCTTGTACAGCCGATTTTATTCCACAACCACAGTGGAATATTGTGGTTTCCTGCAGATGTTATATACTGTCACATCTTTGTAACTTTAATCACATTGTTCTCTTGGTCTAAAAACATTTCTTATGATTTTCACTTGAAAAAATAAAATCAACATGAAAGTCAAAGCAAAATTAAAATATGCTTGTGTGTGTGTGAAGCTGTTTTCTGCTCCCAACTTAAAAAATACAACATAGCTTAAAGATTAATTGTGAATTTTTTCAATTATATAGTATCTCTAAAGTTTAGAATGCCATATTTCTTTATATTTTATGAAATTGAGGTAATAAATAATAATAACAATAACGATAATTTAATAAGTGAATTAATGTAAAATATGCCTGTACTTTTCACTAAGAATTGGCTACCTCCTTACTGTTTACTGGCTACACAATACTCTTCTGTCCATTTTCCATCTCTATTTCCAATTAGATTATACATTCTACAGTGTACATGGTCATATATATTTTTCTTCCTTCTTCATGTTTTTACCTTTATTTTATAATTCACAAATTTCTAAGCAAATCATTATGCTCTCTGATTGGTACTCTGGTTACTTTATGAGAGTTTGGTTTCAGAGGTCTTATGCCATTTCCTACTTCTTTCTATCCCCTAACATCACTCCTCTGTAGCACTCCTCCCCTCCCAACCCGCACCATTTGTCTGATTGTGGAATGCATAGTTTCCTGACATAAGAGATTTTCAGGTCTTGGTTCTGTGCAACTACAGAAGCTTATTCACTCAAGTACTTTCCTTCCATCCAACTACCCAATAGCGTATACCTATTTGTCAAGCTTCCTTCTCTGTAAGAGCAATGATTCTCAGTGGCCAAGGGAGGAAAACACTAAGAAGTCCAGCTTTCTCCATTGTTAAAACAATAAGTGGAATTAATAAAGTACCTGCTACTTACTAGGAGCTTTATATTAATTATGCCTTCTTGTCACAACTACTAAAGAAAGCATTATTTTTATTGTGCAGATACATGAGCTAACCATTAGGGAGGGTAAGTCTCCAGGCCAAGGTCATACAAAGAGAGAAAAGCAGCACTGTGATGCAGACTCAGGTCCATCTCTATTCTTCAGCTTTTTCTCTGTGCTTTCCACAGCACCCTCTAATTCATGCCAAGATTGATGGCTCCCTTAACCTGGTGAACTTCAGTTATGGCAACTGTTGTTTGAGTTACAAGACCTAATGGGAAAATAAAATAGGGTCTGTGTATGTAGATTGTACTACTAATAAATTTGTCTCAAATATTTTAGTGAGAATGAGTGGTTGATTATTCAAAATCGACTGATTAGTGATTGGAGAAATATCAGCCATGTGACTAATACTTAAAGCCATAGCTATAGGCGTCTCTATTTTTAGGTTTAATAATATTTCATATGCTTAGTCATTGATGGATTTTTCTTGGCTTGTTATTTGGACTACCTTAAAGTGCTGCAAAGTTGATTGCCAGTGATTCTTCCCATCACTAATAACAGTTACTGAGTTTTTCCCTGGGCTAGGAACTGTCTTAAGCTCTTATATGGGTTATCCCATTTAGTGCTCACGATGTATGAGTTGGATAATATTATTATCCCTACTTTACTTATTGTATAAAGGAGGCCCTAAGTATAAAGGAGATTAAGTAACTAGGCAACTAAGTAGCAGTATAGAGGAGATTGTATAAAAGAGACTAAGTAACATGTCTAACACTGTACACATAAAACTTCACTGAACACAAGCTATTGAATCATAACGCCATAGATTTAATCATAACCAAGCATTTCAAACATTAGTATAATATCATCTTACTTGAAAAGAAATGTCATTTATATTCAAATACACTAAGATCACTATTCTATGGGCAAAACTAGAACATAATGAACAACAGTTCATCAAAAATTATATGCTTAGAAGGTTGCTTTTGGTAGAAGTTTTTTAAATATTGTATACTATAAAAGCTGGAGTGGTAGAAACCCCTAGCCATTTAAGTTAAGACTTTGTTAGATGAAACCGAATCATATATGTGAAAATAGCATGCCTTACCAACACTGGATATGTGATGGTCAATAACAGTGTAAAGTTTCTCAGCACAATTGTGCCATTTTTAAAGTTATCATCAGTGACAATGGTTATATCCATGGCAACAGGTACTACAACACATTGAATTGTTATAAATTCTCCAGGGTTAGAGATTTCGCTCATCCATTTAAAAAAAATATTATTCTTATTTAAACAAATAGATAAACATAACCCCCTACATCAATATGAAACTTAGTTTGATATCTTAAGGTTTGATTTGGGTTTATTTGTTTTATACATAAAACATATATGTTATATATAAAATATTTTTAGAATTTTGAATAAAAGTGTTTTTTCCTTTATATAAAATTCATCTCATTTGATTTCATATTTTGTTTAGTTAATTTCAGATATGCATGATCATGTTCAACTTTTTAAAGATTAATGTGGATTCAATTTCTGTCATCAATTATTTTCACTGGTTTCCTGTGTAAATTAAAAGTACATCACAAAAATGTAATTTCAATGCTACTGCCAATTAACCTTGGTACTAACAGATCCCAACGTAGAATATTTTCTTAAGTTTTAGTTGACTCATTTAAAAAAAAAACACATTCCTCAAATGATATTATTTCGTTACTGAAGTGTTATACAACATGATGCCAAGTAACAAATGTTGGTTTCTCCTTTTTGTTGTCTGCTTATGAGTAAATGGGGACCCATGGGGACACTGGGGCACTGGAAGAAACTGTGTTCCTCCTTCTCACCAGGTCAGAGAAAAAATCTTGTAAGCCGCGTTCTTGAGAATCCTCTCTCAGAGATCCACTGGCAACACCTCTAGAAATTCTCGTGTTGTGCTCTCTGCCTGGCTTATCTACCTCTACTCATTATTTTTCTTACCAAAGACCTGTTTAGGGAGGAGGTTTGGGAAAGACTGGCAGGAGGAAGGGGAAACTGTGCCTTTACATCTATGCAGTTAGTTTTTCTATGCAGAGGCAAAAAGCTATAGCTCATTCAGCTTTCTAAATTGCTTCCTTCTCGGTATATAATTCCTGTGGTAGGAAAGTAATTAATATCACTTTGGTTATGGCTTTTTCAAAAAATAATTTTAGAGAAAAGAATGAAGAAAGTGAGGGAGGGAAGGAGGGAGATTTTCTCTACCTTCAGGTTGCCTGATAGAAAGCAAAAATTGTGGAGCAGTGCAAAACCTTTACTGCACTCACCCCATGTCAAACTCATTCCTAATCAGGGACAGAGGCGTGGTTGCACAATTTAGCAGAGGCAGGAAGGCCATAGAAAGATACTAGCTGTAGGCTAGTTTCCCTGGTTATCTTGCAGTGGTCATGGACCTCTGGCCATCAGAGAATAGGGGAATTTGGGTAACTGTCCTACAGTAAATGATTTTAGCAGTAATTCAATGAGGCCATAACTGAAGAGCAAATTGTCAATCTGACCACGGCCTCCTTTGCTACCAATTTGCATTTTTTTTCTATCAATTTACACTGCTTCCTTTTCCATCTGATAAAGGCGATGGCTATACTGTTTTTAAGTATGGGTTGATTGGTGTGAAAATTATGAATTAAAAATAGTTGTACCAGTTAATGAACTACAGGTTAACTACAGATCTTGAGCAAAATTGGGGACTGAGATAAAGCTTCAGAACACAAAGGTGTAGGGTGCAGAGGGAAGGGGAAGGGTCACCCTGAGAGACAAGAGACTGCACTGGAAGCCCATCCTGGGTGAGGGTTGAACAGGTCCAGGTTCTTGTTCATGGTTTGCATGTCAAACTCTACCTGTCTTCCAGCATGCCCCCCGAGGACCAGAGTGTGAAGCTACCACACGACTATAAGCCCATTCCATGAATTTTATAAGATCCTGAGCTTATGACTTTTTAACATTCTGTGGAGTCCTCACAAGACTCTTAGCCAGCTCTATATCTTAATCTGGACAAGAACCTTGCAAGTCGCACAATCCACATTTACTGAGAGAAGACACTGGGGCTCCAGGGACTTCAGTATGAGCCAAGATAGATGAGTCCAAAGCAGACACTTTACCAGCATGATGCAGCCTTTAAACAATGCTGTGGGTGCTTCCCCAGCTGTAGACAGGGACACTTCGATGCTTTTTATCTTTGAAAAAGAATTAATTTTCAATGAAAAAGACATTTTGTGAACACATTTATTCAGTTATGTCTATTCTTTAAAACACATGTGTATTTTAATTTCTTAAAACAATGACTCAACCCCTTACACATACCACTTTCTGCTCTTTGGCTGTTAATATGACTATATGTAAACATGTAATTTCATTGAAATTTGAAAATTCATGCTAAATACAATTAATGTTAAATGTCAAGTAGAAATAAGATATACTTTTGCATAAAAATAATCATATATGCTATCTTGAGAAAATAGTATTTTTATGTTGAAAGATGTAAATTTGTGTGTGCAAGAGAGAGAGAGAGAAAGGAAATTGCAGCAGATACTGGGGCATGAGAAGATCTCAATGACATTTTAGAAAAAATTCAAAACTAGGAAACTGTGTCCATAGTATTCAAATATGGTAAAATGATCATCACACTGTGTACTTTGAATATCTTACAATTTTGTCACTTATACCTCAAGAAATCTAAAACATGTGGTAAAAGGGAACAAGGATAAAAACTGTGAAGAAAATGAATGTTAGCAAAAATAAAAAAGAATAGTCAAGAAAGGCCAAAGACTTAAGCTTGATACCAGACTGTTATGTGCCTGTTAATTTTAGCAATATATTCTGAGCTCATGACAGCCAAGAATAAAATAATTGATTTCTTATTATGTATTTCTCTTCCCCAACTTTCATCCCCAGCACAGTGACTGCCTGCTCTATCGGATGTGTACTGTGTAACTTCAAATACCCTCAGAAAGAGGAAGCATGGCTATCAGGTAGAAGAGCAATGGCATTATCAGTATTTTATCAATATCTTCAATGATACCTAGCAAGTATTTGAAGTTCTAGAACATCTGAAATATCAAAGAATGTGGGAGAACTGATTTTATATATATGTGTGTATATATATATATATATGCAAAAGTCAATTAGAACGTGAAATTTCCATATCATTAAGTATTTAAATTAGTTGGACCACTAAGATTAATGTTAAGAGGAAGACTTCAGTCAAGTTTAGCATGGAGAAAAATTATTAATAGCATTTTACTTTTTTTTGCACAAAATATGAAAAGAGGCAGAACTATAATTTTTCCATAGAGTTCTTTTCTTCTAAAGCTAAAATGTAGTTTTAGATTCTATCAGTATTCTCAGGTCCCTGGCAAACTCAGGGTTTAGGTCCCTCAGGGGCCTGTCTCAAACATAGATGCTAATTATCCATCCTTAGATGGCATTAGCGTTCGGCTATGCCCTTATGTCAAATGACGCGGTTCTCTCACTGCTGTGGAGAGAAAGGAAACACGCACACACAAAGACAAGCAGTGATGCCATAGCAAGACTCCCTGTTCCCGGTGTTTTCGTAACCCACTAAGTCTGGTGTTTTTCTCTCGATAGGAAAATAAACACTCAGAGAAGAAATACCACAAGTTGCCTAACTTTCTTTTTATAATTTTGGAGACTTCAAAGTAACCAGTGGCTGAGAAGCAACCAACCACGGTGTTCCTTGCAGATTTTGGGGACCCTGATGATCTAAAGGACTCAAGCATTTCTTGACCCAACAGAACAGTCAATCTATCCAATATAACAACTTTTTGCAACCATAGGGAGAATATTGGGCTTCTCTCATGTGCAAGTGACAATTTTTCTTCCTGAGTGCAGGTGGGGTGATGTGCTCAGACAGAGAAGCGCCTTCTTGTAATTTTCACAAGTGAAGGAAGAGCAGAGTGTGTAGAGGGAAGTTCCAGTTCCTACCACGAACCTGTCACAGGTGGCAGCCTGCTCCTATGAGAGTCTGGCAGTTTGGAGGTGGCTGCTGGCAGAAAGAAAGGAGTAAATAAGATGACTTTTACAATTCCTTTCTTGCAGAATTTTTTCCTCAGCTGAATGAAAATAAAAATAAGAATGGTGATTTCTGCCACATATAGTAGACACCCTGAAACAATGAGATTAAAACAGTGCAGTCATTAATACCTACATTCTGTTATTGTCATAAGCCAGGTCCTCAGCTCCACATTTCCAGGGGGGGGAGGACAGAGGTATCTGCGATAGGCTCCAGATGTTAACCTGGGGAGGGCACCTGGGCAATCTAATGTGCTCCTGTTACTAGTCTGGTCCAGAGGTGAGCAGCACAGTCACTAAGTGAGTGTAGGTTAAACATGAGGAAATTCAGCCCCCACCCCCCACAGGCATTATGGAATCATTATCTGCATTTTAACCAACATACTTCCCATGTTATTTGTATCACACTAATGTTTTAGATACACTAACTCAAGACATTTCAAAAACTGGGCAAGCTCCACAAGGTAACAGGTAGAAAGAAAATATCCAGCAGGCAGAATGCAAGAAAGAGGTGTAAAGGGCAGCGGTAATCATTCTGCAAGTCATCATTCTGAGTCCACCAGCACACTGCCCCATGACAGCAAGACACCACTGCTCCCTGAGGACTGCTGTGGTCTGGGTCGGGGTAGAGATTGAGGGAGGGGGAAGCTAGGAAGAGCAGAACTCAGCCTTAGTCCCTCAGTAGGTGGTCGAGTTCTTGAGAGAAGCATTGTGTAAATAACTAATAATAATTTATTGTGGGGTTATGACATAGTAGAAGTTAAATATCTAACAATGAGAACACAAAAAGAGACAACATATTGTGCATAAAAATTGGTGTACCTATACGAGTATCAGATCAAGTAGATATATCAGAATTTTCAGAAATAAAGAGAATAGAAGATAAAGAGGCAATAAATAAATAAAAAGTTAAATATCTAAAATTAAGAACAAGAAGAGGGAAAAAGTAAAGAGGATTACATTGTTATGAAATCAGCTACATTGCTCAGCTAATATTATTTGCAGATAGGCTGTAGAGATATATAAAGAAACTCTGTGACAACCATCAAAAATGCATAAAGCATCATAGCTAAAAATTCAGTACAGTAAATAAAAGAATGAAAGGAAAAGCAGAAAAAAACTGTGACAAACTGAGATATATAAATAAGTATATTGAATGTTAATGGACTAAATGCTCCGATTTAAAGGTAGAGTTTTCAGACTGTCTATAAAAGAGCAACATTCAACTATATGCTGTTTTAAAAAAAGTTTAAATATAAAGGCAGTAATGATTTGCAAATAAAAGAGTGAGAAAAGATTTTTCACATGAACACTGTGCATAAGAAATTAATTTGGTTATATTGATATCAGATCATGCAGATACACCAGAATTTTCAAAAATAATTAAAAGTCAATAAAGAGGGACATTTCAAAGTGATAAAGAAGTCATCAAGAAAGTGTAACAATCCCAAATGTTTATGTATTAATAACAGCACTTCAAAATACATAAAACAAAAAAGGATAAAATCAAAGGGAGACACAGACAGAATCCAATAGTAGTTGGGGACTTTAATAACTCTCAATAATTGATCGAACATAATGGGGGAAAAAGGAGGAAGGGGCAAATCAAGGAACATGAAAAGAGGACTCATGGGCACTGACAGTGGGATGGGGATTGACTGTGGGCAGAGCGGGGAGGCAGGGGGCGATAGGGAGAAAGGTGGGACAACTGGACAATGGTAACTGAATCCCAATACAAAAAATAATCAATAGAACAAGAAAATACAAAATCTGCAGCCATGTAAAAGACTGGAACAGCATATAAACCAACTTCCCTACTTGTTATGTAAAATACACTAAACTCAACAACTGCAGATTTGTCGTACCCATTCTTTTTGAGTAAAATATTGTTAGACCATACACCAACTTTAAAAAAAAAGTCTCAATAAAATTTAAAGCACCAAAAAATTTTACAGTCATATGAAGCTAAACCAGATTTATTTTTACTGCCTATAAACTCATCTCTATTTATTTTTTTAAAAGTGAAGATTAGAGCATAAGTATGTATAAAAGCAGAATATAAATCATATATTAGACTAGGAGGGAGAGAATACTACTAAACATTTCAGAAAAAATGATTAGCACAGTTGCATCTTGAACTGGACTAATTTTCCTAAGAGTGAACCTGAAAAGAAAGACTAATTTTTTATATATAACTTTAGTTTACAATAAAGAATATCCAGTTTTATTTGCAAAACAAAACTTCTGAGAACTAATCAAGTAATAGTTATTACATAGTAATTCATAAAAAGTAATTTATTAAATACAGTGAACATATTTTCAAATATACCTCCATAAAATGTTACATTCCTAAACTATCCAAATTATAAGCTTAGAGAAAAATTATGTATGTAAATTGTTGATTTCTTTATGTTATGTTAATTTAGTAGCCCAAATAAAGGGAGAGACAGAGGTGTATATTTTAAATTTATTCTTTAAGATAAAGTCATCACGCTGCGATTGAATTGCAGGATTGTAAGTGTGTGTGTGTGTGTGTGTGTGTGTGTGTGTGTGTGTGTGTGTGTGGAGTGGGGGCATTCAGCTGATTTCTTTTGCCTTTAAGAGTGTTGAGGCCCTAGCTGGTGTAGCTCAGTGGATTGAGCACGGGCCTGCGAACCAAACAACCGCGGTTCGATTCCCAGTCAGGGCACATGCCTGGGTTGCAGGCCAGTTCCCAGCAGGGGATGCATGAGAGGCAACCATACATTGATATTTCTCTCCCTCTCTCCTTCCCTTCCCCTCTAGAGATAAATAAATAAAATCTTTAAAAAAAAAGGGTGTTGAAACTTCTATAGCTTTATACCTGTCATCAGTCTTGCTCTGAAGAAACCCAGGGTGGCTTCCTTACATTTATAAAGATGTCTTTTAGTTCACCCATATAAAAAGACTATGTTAGGGAAACATACAGTCTCTCAAATCTGAGAACATAGGTTCAAGTAGATTCTACTATACAAGCTGTGAAACTTCAGCGAGTTTTAGACACTCAGTTTTGTCACAGGGAAAAGGTGTCTGTACTTTAGTGGGATATCATGAATTAAATAAAAGAGATGTATACAAAAGCCACTTCTTAGGTTATAAAATATGTACACATTGCTTATATAACTAGAAACATTAAAATGAAAATTAACCCAAAATACTTGATTAAGAAAATTATATACATTCATACAATTGAATATCATATAACCAGCAAACATCATGGTTTTGGAGAAGAGTTAATGATAGGGAAAATAACAATGATAAAAATTAATATACAAAATCATAAAATTTTAATTTGTGTATATATATATTTATGGAATCTAGATGTATCACAACCTTTCCCATCATGTACAGTTGAATAATTTATTCCAATTATTTTACCTAATTACAATTAGCACTTTGCCTTTTTTGTTCTAGTTTCTACCAGCTTGTGTGCAATCCTCAGCTTTTGAAGCCCTGCAAGAAGACTTAAGGCCTTTCCATTGTCCCTTAACCCTTCCAGACAGATCAGCCTACCATCGTTCCTAGAATATGCTTGTCTGTTTCCACTAGTTTGGGTTGTGAGATTTTCTTCTTTGTCATGTTCTTATTTTTCAACATATCTAGAAGGAATATTAAAATTTTATTATGAGAACATTCCAGTAGAAAAGGGGAGTGAACTCAGAAAAAAAAAAGGGAAAAACCCAGGTTGACTTAATTTTTACTACCACAATTTTCTGTTTATCATTGGAAAGCTTTACACACAATCAATAACTTGTTTAAAAAAAACGAAAATATTTTAAAGACCCGAAATTTGGCCATGTAACTTAAATACAAGTGAAGATGCATACCTATATTTCTGTTTATACTTCTGGAACAAGGTTCGTTTGTTTTTAAATGCTATAAGACAAAGTAATTCCCTGTCCCTTGTGGATTTATTTATTTTGAGATCTCTCTGAAATAATTTCACTAAGAAAATTCCAGTTCCACAAGAACATGACAAAACAAAATTATTTTTCTTCATTTTACTTCAGAGATGGGGTTCTAAATTCAATTTGCTCTAAAAAGATCATTACATTTCAAAAGTCACTAAAATAAATGTTATACATTTCCTTTTGTCATTTTAAATGTTGCAATTTACTTTTTGAAATACATTTTTCTTTTGGAACTACATTGCTATAAGTAGTAGATTTTGAAAACCTCAAAATTAGAATCCATAATATAATGGCTGATTAATCATTAAATCCATGTAATGGCCCTGGTTCTTGCCTAAATAATTACTGAAGGATGCCACAAAAAAGGACAAATGATGGGAATGTATTATAGCTCAAGATATCTTCTGTGTTAATATGAGCCAATGATTTTGGAGGGCTTTTCTTTCTAGAAATATAACTCCCAACTGTCCCATCTGTTCTCCTACGTCAGTAACGGCATTAGTGAGTCTCTTAAGTTTTGCCAATAAATTATGTCTTTCATGCTAAAAAAAATCAATTAGTAAAACTGAATGCTATCTATCATTATGGACAAAATTTAAATGTTTCAACTATTAATCTCCAAGGAAGTATTAAGGTCAGCTCCTTTATTAGCATGGAATGTGGATATGAGAAAAGTATTACAAGCATGATAGAGACAATTACACGCATTAGCTACAGGCTCTCAGATTAATAAGGTTTAATTCTATCTTTGCTTCACCCATGTGGTGTGTGTCCTTGAGCACTTTTCTTAGTTTCTGACCACATCGATTTTTCTCATCTACAAAATAGAGATAATGATTGTAATGCATGTAAAGTATCTAACACATGGTAAATAAGCAGAAATGTTTCATATTGTTATATAAAGTACATTATAGTTAAGATTTAATATTTATAGTACATATAATATGTGTGGTAAAAGGTAAACTTCATTTTATAAGTGGTGATTTCTAGTGTATAGATAGTTTTTATATATCAAAGTTTAATAAGGAAGAACATGAAGAAATTTTTGTTAATAATCATTGAAAACTTTCTTCCAGATTTTCTGCAATTGATGTGCCTTATTGTTAAAATTATCAGTACAACAGTAATTTTTTCCTAAACAAATGAAATTTTTACAATATAGAAAAAGCTTATAAGTTATCATCATCCACAATTTAATCTACAATTTATTAAGGGCTTATGTTCTATGAGGTTTATATGTCATTTCTTCCTTTTTATTTAAAATGTTATCAGTTAGCCCTGGCTGGTGTGCCTCAGTGGATTGAGTGCCAGCCTGTGAACCAATGGGTCACTGGTTGGATTCCAAGTCAGGGCACGTGCCTGGGTTGTGGGCCAGGTAGGGGGCATGGGAGAGATAACCACACATCGATATTTCTCTCCCATTCTTTCTCTATCCCTTCCCCTCTCTCTAAAAAATAAATAGATAAAATCTTTAAAATACTATCAGTTATGCTATACACAATAAGTCAGATCTGTTCCTCAAACAAGCAGACCAAACCCAAAAATGTTCCTCAACATTTAAAAAATGAACACTCATTATTTTACAAGTCTGTAAAGAAAAGCAATGTTTTCTAGTGCACTTACATAAATTGTCCATATAACTTAAATATGTATTTTAGAAAATTTATTCTCTATTCATAATCTTAACAACATAACTGATAAAATGTGATGAATTTTAAAACAAATGGAATAAAATAAAATGACAGCCACTGAAAGCCTCATTTAAATCTTCATCACTTATGCATGATTTCAAATTCTGATTAATGATAACTTACAGTTCCCCACCTGACTGAGCTGCAGTCCAGTACAGTCCACTTAAGTAAAGTTTTTAACAAATGTCAGAAATCATTTTGTATATTAACTAGAATATGAGTAGCTCACTTGAAGACAATGTAAGGACTGTCTCCTGAATGGAA
This sequence comes from Carollia perspicillata, assembly GCA_004027735.1. Classification (NCBI taxonomy): domain Eukaryota; kingdom Metazoa; phylum Chordata; class Mammalia; order Chiroptera; family Phyllostomidae; genus Carollia; species Carollia perspicillata. The sequence goes on from PVKM010013014.1 coordinate 23,819, forward strand.
AATTAATGATTCTTTAAGAACAGAGTGTATGGAATTTGATCAATAGCATTAAGAATAATTTGTTTGGGAGAGGAAGATGGCAGCGAGGTAGGAGGGAGTGGATTCCACCTCCCCCTACACACGGGAGAAAAATCTAGCCAATTTATGGAGGAACAGAGCAAACAACCAACAATACCCCGGCATATATGAAAATAGGAGACCAAAAATTGTAGTGGACACTTGAAAACCAGTGGGTAAGGAGAGTGCTTCAGGACAATAAGGTCCCAGAGACTAGTGTGGGGACCGGGGCACCTACAGCCCCAAGCCCAGCACCCACCGGGTCTGCCACAGAGCTCTTGGGAGAGAGCCAGGTCAACCGCTCCCTCCCTGTTCAAACAAGTTTTGAGCAGCAATGGGAGAGACCTGGTTGCTTGAAATTGAAGAGAGGGGAATATGGACTAAGTGACAAACACACAGGGGCTGTGAGCACCCACAGAGTCTGTGGACACTAGCTGGGGAGAGTTGAGAGTCTTGCATGTCAGGCCCTGACCCAATAGTCCCCAGTCTGGCTAGGGAATTGAGCTGTACGAGAGGCCAGGCCACTGTATGGAGCAGCAGGCTTGAGTAGGAGGAATTCTTCAAAAAGAAAAAGTGAGAGGAGAGACACTGTTTGGGGAATTTTCCTGCAGGAATTGATCTGGCCTCCTCCTCACCTAGCCAGGAAGTATTCCCAAGGTGGCATGGAAAGCCCTGCGTACCCCCATAGCACTGGGAAGAGTGCACACTTGAACCCGTGGGACTGGAGGCAGCCTGGTCAAGCGTGTACGCCTACAACCTAGGGAGAGTGTGCTCTGAGGAAGGCCTGGATCCCACACCCAGGGTCCTGGGGAGAGTGTGCAAGGCTGAATGAGTACAGATCAGGAAGGGAGAAAAGCAAAACCAATTGTCCCTCAGACTGCTGCAGCCAGCAAGACCAGAAAACCCGGTCTGGCCAGTTTAAAACCAGCAAGAGGCTTTTTTTTTAAGTAATTTTTTATTTTTTATTATTTTTTATCTCTTAATACCTTTTTCCTCTCTTTCCTTCTTTCCTAGTTTATTCCGTCTTCCTTTCTTTCCAATTTTATCTCTTCTTCCTTCCTTCTTCTGCTTCTTTTTTTTCTTTTCTTTTTAAATACCCACAAGTGAGACAAAAAAACCTGGAATTGTGAAAAGACCAGAGTTGGATAGAGAGGGGGCATCCCAATAGCTGAGACAGTGAGACAAACTTCGCTTTGCTATTACACAGAACTTGCAAGTTCTTGCATATTTGTAATATTATTTTTTTATTATTCTTACATCTTTTTTCTGAATAGTATTTGTGTATTCCTCTTCTTTCCATATAGTCTTCTTTGCTTGACTGGTTATATTGTATTGTTTGACAGGTTTCCCCTGTTCTCTCTTTCATAGTGTATTGCTAATTTACTGTCCTTCACTTCACTTGTGTTCCATTAGCACACTACTCAAGGTCCTATGCTCCCTAATCTTGTTATTCAGATCACATAGATTCTGTCATGTGATTGTTTCTGTAATATTATTATAAATAATAGCTGTTCCATACAATTGTAAATACTACACAATGCCCTCCCAGATCTTAGCCCACTTCACAGTTTCCTGAACTCTATTACTGTAGTGGTTAACTCTATTCTTTCACACACTACACCTATTTACTATCCTTTACTCTCACCTTACCTCAGAATCTGACCTCCCACAACCTCATTGCTTTTTAGATCCAACTCATAATGCTTCCTTCCCCAACAAGAGTCTAATCTTCTTCCCATCTTTTCTAAAAAGTGGCTAGTTTGGTGGAATATCATGGTTAACATTATACAAGCCAAAGGATCTCCTATCTCTTCTCTGCTGACTGCTACTATAAATATCATAGAATACACTCTTGTTGTCTTAAACCATTTTGCATTATCCCTCCAACTGATCACAAAAAAAGAGTAGGTGGAAGCTATGAACACCAGGATACCCACTGGAAGAGGAAACCCAACCACAGAGGAACCACCAACAGATAGCAATAGAAGAAGGTGAAGGAGGGAGTGGAAGCCACACTAAACTCAATCCAGGACCTATCTGGAAATACAACTAAGTAGTGGAGAAATTACCCAGAAAAACTGAACAAGAGCAAGAGAGAATCCTCAAAATCTTCAACACAGGGAATAACCAGCTTCAACACAGCCTGCCCTCACCAGCACAACAAAATACAAGAGGTGGTGGACAGTGACCCTCAGCTAACCAGCTGGTGGGAAGAACCCACCAAAGAAAGACCCAACAACAATCAAAACCCAAAGATAAACACAGAACCAAATTAAACAACAGCCCAAGACCAGTGAGCTCAGGAGATGAAGGAGACTGCACCACTGAATTTCACAGATATTCTACCACAGAAGTGCACACCATAAACCCAGGGAGCCAGAACAGATCAATTTAAGAAGCTGAGGCTAACAAGAGGAGTCTCACAAACAATGGAAAGACAAAGAAACAATCCCCAAATGAAAGGAAATGAGAAAGCTTCAAAAAGAATGCTAAATGAAATAGAGGCAACTCAACTTTCAGATATTGAGTTCAAAGCAATGGTTACCAGAAAGCTCCATGAGCTCACAACAAACTACCAGAAACTACAAGGAAACTACAAAGAACTCACTACAAACTATATCAACATGAAAAAGGAAATAGAAACTATCAACAGGTGCCAAGAGGAAATGAAGAATACAATTTCTGAACTGAAGAACACAGTACAAGGATTAAAAGCAGGATCGATGAAGCACAAAATCAGATTGGTGAGCTGGAAGACAAAATAGAAAAAAAAACATTCAGAAAGAGCAGGAAAAGGAAAAGAGGCTCAGAAAGAATGAAGAGGGATTAAAAGAAATGCAAGACAATATGAAACGCAATAATATCTGAATAATAGGGATACCAGAAGGAGAAGAAGAAGAGAAAGGGATGGAAAACCTATTTGAAAAAGTAATGATGGAAAACTTCCCTAATTTGATGAGAGAAAAAGTCACACAAATATAGGAAACACAGAGAGTCCCAATCAAGAGGAACCCAAAGAGGCCCGCTTCAAGACACATCATAATAAAAATGGCAAAATTCCAAGGCAGCAAGGGAGAAATAGGAAGTAACATACAAGGGAGTCCCAATAAGGTTAGCTGCTGGCTTCTCAATGGAAACACTCCAAGAAAGAAGAGAATGGCAAGAAATATTCCAAGTAATGAGAACCAGAGGCCTGCAACCTAGGCTTCTTTACCCAGCAAGGTTCTCAATCAAGATAGAAGGCCAAATAAAGAGCTTCCAAGACAAAAGAAGTCTAAAAGAATACACATCCACCAATCCAGCTCTGCAAGAGATGCTAAAGGGACTGCTCTAAGGAAAGGAAGGAAAAGAGAGAGGCAGGAACATAGGTACAAAAATGACAATGAACAAGTACCTATCAATAATAACCTAAATGTAAATGGATTAAATCCTCTATCAAAAGTCATAGAATAGCTGAATGGATAAGAAAGCATGACCCACACATATGCTGCCTTCAAGAGACCCACCTCAGGACAAAAGACCTAAATAGATTGAAAGTGAAGGGCTGGAAACAAATTTTCCAAGCAAATGTACAGGGAAAAATAGCCTGGGTAGCAATACTAATATCAGACAAAACAGACTTCAAAAAAGGTCCATAAAGAGAGACCCAGAAGGTCACTTCATAATACTAAAGGGAAAACTCCACCAAGAAGACATAAACATTGTAAATATATATGCACTCAACATAGGAGTTCCCAAATACATAAAGAAAAGCTTAGAGGACTTCAAGAAAGATATTGAAAGCAACATAATTATTGTAATGGATTTTAACACCTGACTATCAAAAATGAAGAGATCTTCCAAACAAAATAAGATATTGTGGCATTGAACAATGCCGTAGATGAAAGGGACTTAATTGATATATATAGAGCCCTTCATCACAAAAAAGCTAAATATACATTATTTTCAAATGCAAATGGAACATTTTCAAAGATAGACCACATGATAGGGCACAATACAAGCCTCAACAAATTCAAGAAAATTAAAATCTTACCAAACATTTTCTCTGACCACAAGGAACTGAAACTAGAAACCAACCCCAAGGGAAAAAAACCAAAACACTCAAAATCATGGAGATTAAATAGCATGCTATTAAACAATAAATGAGTCAAGAATGAAATTAGAGAAGAAATCAAAAAGTTTCTGGCAACAAATGGAAATGAACTCACGATAACCCAAAACTTATGGGACATAGGGAAGGCAGTCCTGAGAGATAAGTTCATAGCAATACAGGCCTACTTAAAAGAGATAAAAACATTTCAAACAAACGACCTAACCCTATGCCTACAAGAATTCAAGGAACAACAACGAAGACAGACCAGAGCTAGTAGAAGGAAGGAAATAACCAAGATCAGAGCAGAATTAAATCACATAGAGACAAAAAGCACAATTCTAAGGATCAATGAATCCAGGAGCTGGTTCTTCAAAAAGATAAACAAAATTGACAAGCTTTTAAGTAGGCTCATCAAGAAAAAAAAGAAAGAGGACCCAAATAAACACAATCAGAAATGAAAAAGGAGAGATTACAACTGACACCACAGAAATACAAAGGATTGTAAGGAATTGATATGAAGACCTATATGCAAAAAAATTTGAAAACCTGGGCAAAATGGACAAATTTCTAGGAAAATATAATCTTCCAAAACTGAATGAAGAAGAAGCAGAAAGCCTGGACAGACCAATACAGCAGATGAAATTGAAGTAGTAGTCAAAAAACTCCCAACACACAAAATCCCTGGACCAGATGGGTTCACGGGAGAATTCTACAAACCATTTAAGGAAGAACTAACCCCTGTCCTTCACAGACTACTTGAAAGAATCCAGGAAGATGGAAGACTCCCAAACTATTTATTCTAATTATCATCCTAATCCCAAAATCAGATAAAGACACAACAAAGAAAGAAAACTGCAGGCCAATATCACTGATGAACACAGACACTAAGATTCTCAATAAAATATTGGAAACTGCATCCAACAATATATTAAAAAGATCATACACCATGACCAAGTGGGATTCATCCCAGGGATGCAAGGATGGTATAATACTTGCAAATCAGTAAATGTAATACACTACATAAACAAAAGAAAGACAAAAGTCACAAGATCATATCAATAGATGTAGAAAAAGCATTTGATAAGGTACAACAGCCATTTATGACAAAAAATCACTCAGCAAAGTGGGACTAGAGGGAGCATTCTTCAACATAATAAAATTCATATATGAGACATCTACAGCCAACATCATACTTAATGGGCAAAAACTAAAAGCTTTTCCACTAAGATCAGGAACAAGACAGGGTTGTCAACTTTCATTGCTTATATTCAATATAGTAGTGGAATTTTTAGCTACAGCAATCAGACAAGAAAAGGAAATAAAAGGCATCCAAATTGGAAAGGAGGAAATAAAACTGTCATTATTTGCAGATGACATGATAGTATACATAGAAAATCCTATAGACTCCACCAAAAATCTGCTCGACCTAATAAATGAATTTGGTAAAACAGCAGGATACAAAGTCAAACCCAGAAATCAAAGACATTTTTGTAAACCAACAATGAAACAGCAGAATCAGAAATCAAGAAAAAAATCCCATTTCATATAGCAAAAAGAAAAATAAAATACCTAGGAATAAACCTAGCCAAGGAGGTAAAAGACCTGTATGCAGAAAACTACACAACGCTGAAGATGGAAATCAAGGAAGATACAAACAAATGGAAACATATACCATGTTCATGGATCAGAAAAATTAACATCATCAAAATATCCATACTACCCAAAGTAATTTATAGGTTCAATGCAATACTTATTAAAGTACCAAAAGCATATTTCACAGACATAAAACAAACACTTCAAAAATTTATATGGAACCATAAATGACTCTGAATAGCAGCCAAAATTTTGAGAAAGAAGAGCAAAGAGGGATCACAATACCTGATACCAAACTGTATTACAAAGCCACTGTAATAAAAACAGCCTGGTACTGGCACAAAAACAGGCACATGGACCAGTGGGACAGAATAGAGAGCCCAGAAATAAACCTGAGTCTCTACAGTCAATTAATATTTGACAAAGGGGGCTATAACATAAAATGGAGTAAAAGTATCCTCTTCAACAAATGGTGTCGGGAAAACTGGACAGCTATGTGCAATAAATGAAACTTGAGCACCAACTTACACCATACACAAAAATAAATTCAAGGTGGATAAAAGACTTAAATACAAGCTGCAACACCATTAAAGTCCTAGAGAAGAACATAGACAGGAAAATCTCAGATACTTCATGCAGCAACATTTTTACTGATATGTCCCCCAGAGCAAGGGACATAAAAGAATAAACAAATGGGATCTCATCAAAATAAAAAGCTTCTGCACAGCTAAAGAAAACAGTATTAAAATAAAAAGAGAACCAAATATATAGGAAAACATATTTGTCAATGATACCTCAGCAAGGGTTTAATCTCCAATATATACAAAAAACTCACATGACTCCACTGTAAGAAGACAAGCAACCCAATTTAAAATATGGGCAAAGGACTTGAACAGACATTTCTTCAAGGAGGACATACAGAGGATCCAGAGACATACAAAAAGATGCTCAGTATCCTAGCTATTAGAGAGATGCAAATTAAAACCACAATGAGATACCACTTCACACTAGTCAGAATGGCCATCATAAATAAAGCAACAAACAAGTGTTGGAAAGGTTATGGAGAAAAGGGAACCCTAGTTCACTCTTGGTGGGATTGCAGACTGGCACTGCCACTATGGAAAATAGTATGGAATTTTCTTGGAAAACTAAAAATGGATGTGCCTTTTGACCCAGCAATTCCACTGCTAGGATTATATCCTAAGAACCCTGAAACATCAATACAAAATAATCTATGCATCCCAATATTAATAGCAGCACAATTTACAGTAGCCAAGTGTTGGAAGCAACCTAGGTGCCCATCAGGAAATG
>PVKM010013015.1:0-30866 GCA_004027735.1 Carollia perspicillata
AGCCCTCTAGTGGCAAGATCAGTGTGTGGGCAGAAGGCAAATGGCTGCCCAGAGGAAACGGACCAGACGTGGCCAGTCTCCTTCAGTCCTGTCACAGCAGAAGGCTGTTCAAGTTGGCCACAGTGCCATGGCCAAGGCGGCCCCAGTGCTGCCCAGCCCTAACCTGATGAGTGGGTTTATAGGTTGTGTCACCAATCGTGGGAGACTGGGAGGCAAGGACTCCTGGGCCCAGTGACTCCAGGAACAGCGGTCCTCCAGCCACTGACCGCCCCCCAACACACGCATACACAAGGTCATGTCCCACCACTCCCTGGGGGAGATGAAGTGCTGGAACCCACACCAACATTCTCAGTGCTGTTTGACACAACCCCAGATCACCGTCTTCAACCTTCCCGAGGCGCATCTGTTCTTAATTATATTTCTAAATCCCAAGGCAAGTACAACTCTGAGAATTTGGGAAATTTAGCTGCTTAGAGGATTTGTAATAATCACAGTAATCCCTGGCATTTACAGAGCTTCCTTTTGCAGACTGAAACCCAGACAGACACTATTGTAGTGGTGAGGACACCCTGAAATTGCTCTTGAGTTCTCTTCAGAGAGTGCCAGGCCCTTAGCCTAACTTATTTTGTTTTGCTCAAGGAGGTGGATCAAAAGAGTGGTTTCATCTGCTACCTCTCGAGGGAGAGCAAAGAGAAGATGGAAAGGTTAACCCACTGTGGAACACTCTATACCTTATGTCGCTTGCCCAGCTCACGCCCACCTCTCTGAACTGTCCTCGCCGTCCCACCCCCTGCAACCACTGAAGGGATGATGGGCCCTTCAGTGGGCCCTTCACTGCTACAGGCTAGCTTGTAGCAGAGGGGTGTGCTCCTTCTTAGTATCAGCTGATTGGACAAGGGGTTGATGCTTGACTAATGAGCTGAGCCAATCAGATTCTCTCTCCTAATAATTTGAAATAAGAGATGTAGACACTGGGAGTCAGTTGGGTCTACAGAAGTAGAAGGTCAGGCAGATTCAAGGGCTGGAGTGACCATTTGGAACCGTGTGTACTGATTACCAGGGGAAAGAAGGGAATAAATTATGCAGTGCTAGAGAAAGCTGCTCTCCAGCACTTTCCAGATTTGTTCAATAACCCTTTGGATTCCCAAGCCAGGAGCGATCCCATGAGGCCATCATTGCATGAAAGTCAGGTGATGGAAAGGACTTGACACTCCTGCTTTGTTTTCTCCAACATGGCATGCCTTCCCATCAGCCTCAGCAGAACATGAGGCCAAGCCCCATGGGTCCATGCACACGAGATAGAAGCGACTGCATGTTCCCTGTGACAGGGAGCAGACGGCCCACGGAGGGGTGGGACACCAGCACATGGTCCACACTGAAGACCCATGCTGACTTTCATCAAAGCTAACACAGGCCTCCCCAGAGCTTCTGGGGAGGGAGAGCTGCCCCTGACCTCTCTAGCTTAAAGGAGAAGAACTGAGAAAAGTCTCAGCAAGGGAGACATTGTTGTGACACAATACAGCCATCTGGTCCCCACCACTGATCTGATGGTGACAGCAGGGGTGGAAGGCAGCAGACACAGGGGCCCTGGGGGCACAATTCCACGAACAGCTCTTATTGATCCGCTCATCTGCCTGATGGCTGGCCAGATTCGACGTTTAAAAGATACCTATAGAAGGTTACAGCCGGAAGTGGGGGGCCCAGGACAGCTGGGGATTGTCACAAATGGGAAAAGCCAGCCTCAGATGCTGAGATGTGATCTTTCTGCTTTCCATCAAAGGAATCCAAACAGCTCCCACTGTTTCCTGGGCAGTTTGGGGGGTAGGAGGCGGGTATTGTTGTGTTTTGTAGCCCTGTGTTTCCCACAGGGAGGAAAGCAAAGAGAATATATATCTATGTGGAGTCTATAGGACTGAATCATAAGCTCTTGGACTAAGAGAAAAAGCACCTTCTTACCACCGTGCACTGTGCTGTCACTAATTCAGAAGCCCCAGTCACCCCCGCTCTAGGGGATGCAGACCAGCACAATCAGGTTTTTCTGGGCTGGAGGCTCCAAATGGAATACATGAGACAGTGGCTTCTGTGATGCCAGCTTTTGCCTAGCCCAGGCTTAGTGGCACATTTGGGATCAAGCTGCCCTGTCCCTTCAGTGAGTTTCCAGCTTACGAATCATCGTGAGCCCCTTCCCCTTTGTCTAGTGGATTCTGGCATTAGTCTTTGGCCCACCCCTCCCCCAACCCTGGGTGCCATGTGCCCTCTGGGGCTTAACCACCATAGCCCCTGAGGCCTTTGTGGTCAACCACTCCACTTATGTGTGGTCCATCTGCTGGCTGGTGTGCTTAGTCTCTGGTCCCCGCTCTGGCTCCCTCACGGGCTGGGAGCCTGGTGTGCTCGGGGGGCTGGGATTTGGCCCCATTCTCCTGAGGGTTGGGATTTATCTCTCCGTCTCCGTCAACCCAAAGTTTGTACAAGCACCTGGGTCATGTGCCTATCCTGTAACCTGAGTTGGTCTTTTCAAAAATGCCAGCCAGCTGAGGACGGAATTCGCCTTGCTTCCTTGGTCGCTGATCTGGACAGTTGGTCTGCTTTCAAACCCTGCTCTAAGAGGCATCACCATCATTCTGAGCACTGGCTTTTAGTGTAAAAAGAGCTGGCCCTGCATTCTGTCCACACCACTGACCAACTGTATGAACTCGGGCAGGTTAACTAACTGCATTCTTCTGAGCCTCATTGCCCTCACCTATGGATCCTACGTGACTGGTGCAGAGTAAATGAGAGTGTAGATAAAACAATGGATGTAAAGAACTGAGCATAACGTGCCACACAAAATACAGTCACACCTCGGTACTCATTGGCTTCAGCACTCGTCAAACCCTGTGGTTGTCCCATTTTGATGAGAAAAAAATGTTTCAGCACCTGGTGCTTATTCAGGACTCGTCACACTTGCTATACCTTTTATGAGTCACAACACCACCCCGAAAAAGAAAATGACTCATTGTTCAGTACTCATCAATTCCAGCACTTGTCACGAGTTCCGGAACGGATTAACGACGAGTACCAAGGTACCACTGTACTAACATATAACATTCATTGAGGGCTTCTGATATGTTAAATTCTGTGCAAAATACTTTGCAAACATTGCCTTAATTTGCATAGTAATCTTGTGAGATCCTATTATTCCAAATTTTTAAATGAGAAATCGGAGGCTTTACAGGTTAAATAAATTGTTCAAGGTCAACAGCTGGCCAGTGGTTGAGCAAGCACTGACTGTAATATAGTGAAGACCAGAGATAAGGATTTATATGTACTGTCTTAGTACAATGCCTCGTACACAGTAGGCACTCAAAAATGTGTGTTGAATTAATGCATGGCTCCCAAGTCAGTGCTCCTTTGCATAACTGGGTTGAGGGCTCAGCCCTATCAACTTATTCTTTCTCTCTCTCTCTCTTTGCAGTATGGGAGGTGGGCACTAAGCTGTTCATCTGTGTTTCATTTCTGCCAGTGTTTGTGTTCTTACCCCCAATATGGCTATTACGGGATGTTTTAAGACATTCAAACCTTCTATCTGAATAAATACATAATTTCCAAGTCACCTACTTTTTAATCAGAGAGTACTCACAGATTCAGCACGTTGGACAGAGCTAATGTCTAGTCAGTGTAGGATTTGCATTTAAAAACTATTTACCTTAATGTGTGACCCACATATGAGAAAATACTGCATTCCACTTCTAGATTTCTCCCTTCCTTCTTAGAGTCTATGGGATGAGAAAAGATTGCCATAAAGATTTTATGAGTCCAAGAGAAACATTACTCAAACAGGATTTGTTTCAAAGGCATCATTCTGAAACTGGCATGTTTTTTAAAGGGGAAGCAAAGCTCATATTGGTGGAATTTTTATACTTAAATGAAGTCCAAATGTTGCAGGAAATCTTCTTAATGCCCACCAGGTGAGCAACTTCTTCAATTTTGCTCAAATCAGCAGACAATTTATAGAGCATTTTCAGTGTCTCTGAGCCTGTACTTGTAACCAGTGGTAGAAGACAAGAAAATGATCCTTTCCCAGTTTGCATTCAGACAAGGAGAAAGGTAATTACTGGGTCCATAATTTCAAACCTTGATACGTTGGGACAAAATGTGTTTATGATGCTCAGCACGTGTCAGTTGCTGTGCTGAACACTGCAAGGAAAACAAGGCGCATTTTCTGCCCTCAAGGATCTACTGTTTGCTGGGGGGAGACTTGCACCCCCATGCAGCACACCCTGCAGTGAGATAAGGGTTACGGCAGAAATAGGCACGAGAACTTGCCAGCTGGGAGCTTGTTCCAGAATTGTGTGGGGATGTCTATTGTCTTTTGTCTAATCAACAAACTCCTATTCATTCTTCAAGGACCCAATCGAATGTCCTCTCCTCTGTGAATTCTTTCCTAACTCCCCAAGACAGAGTTAGCCTTCCCTGCCTGGGGTTCCCACACAATTTTAAAGAAAGGGAAAGTGATGGCAAACACTCAATAGTACCTATTAAATGCACATCAAGTTCTACAGGGGCAAAGAGCAGGAAATAACTGTCAAGGAAGGGGGAAAGATGCTTGAATTGGTGTGGAGAAGGTCACTCCAGATGGAGAACATGGCGAACAGAGGTGTGATGGGATGAATAGCTTTGAAATCCATACAGCATGACACGTCGCTCTGAGTGGCCACAGCCAGGCACGTGGGGATGGTGTGGGGGCTGCTGATGGTGGGGAGAGGTGGAGGAAGAAGAAACTGCCACATTGAGATGGGGTCCGATTATGCAAATCCTGTTAACAAGTTTGTTCTTCATCCTGTGTGTGGTGGGAACTGTTAAAATGTAGTTGAACTCTCACTTATTTTTCTGCTTCCAGAAAGTCATATAAGCTTGTTGTAAAACTTTTAGAGAATGCAAAAGAACATAAAAAATACACGAACACTTCATTCAGAGCTCATGGTGTTAACATTTTTCTTGTCTTTTTTAATGACTATTATGCATGTATGTGTGTAAAAATTCCAGATCATACTATATGTTCAGTTTGTATGTTGATTTTTGTCCCTTAATATACTAAGCATTTTCCAGTTTCTTTGAATGCTCTTTGAAGGTAATTGCTACCTGTTTTATCAGCCATGGTTTGTTGAACCAGGTATGTTGAACACTTACTGTTTCCTTTCCCCCACTATAATAAATAACACTGCAGTGAACATCCTTGTACACATTGTTTTACACCAACCTCTCACTATTTCCTCCAGATACATTCCTAAAAGAGATATACACCTTCTACATTTTAATCACTACTGTCAAACTGCCTTCCAAAAAGGTCGTGCCAATTTACAATCCCTCCAACAGGGCATGAGGCTCATGGGGGTTAAATGACTTGCCTGAGATTAAACAGCTGGTGGGTGGACAGCTGGGGATCAAATGGGGGCCCTGGTATCCACGGGGCGATGGCAGAGCTTCGGTAGGGAGATGGGGAAGGGCGGTCGGAGCTAATTGAGTCTGGAGGACTGAAATCGACTCGGATAAAGATGGTTTAATGAGACGCTTCAAAGGATGAGCTGTTCAATGGACAACACTTTTAATTCCATGCTCCAGAGGGGCCTATGTCGTGGCTTTTCCCACTTGAGGGGTTCAGAACAAAGAGAAATGAAATATATCTACCTTTCTCTTCACTGGTATTCTCTCCACAGGCCTCGTGCCAGCATTAGGGGGAATGGTACACGTGTGTGCCTGCCTGGTCATCTGAAGGTTGATTCAAAGAGGATTCCTCATTAAAGCCTTGGGTACCAAACAAGACAACGCCAGGCATACCCTTCCATCAGCTGAAAGGAAATCAGAGCTGCTCTGGGGCCATAGCAACATGTTTTCTCAGTTGTCTCATAATTAAATGACTCAATAAGCAAGAAAGGATTCAGCATCCTTCGCTCTCTTAGTCCTCATACCTTGGACCACTAGCTTACTTCTTTCCCCTCTTTCTGCCCCCTGCCTCCTCACCCCTCTCATCTCCCCTCCCTTCCTGGCCACAAAGGCAATAACATAAGTCAAGGGCGAAACTGAGGACCAAACTCAAGGAGTTATCTCATCAAAACACCGTATTTTACAAATTACAGGCTCGAAAGGGATTCAAAGTCACACTCCAGCCTACTCCATAAATCCCCTCTACAATGCCTCCAGTGTTTGTCCAGCACCTGCTTAGCTCCAGTGGTCTCCTGCAGAAAGCTACTCTCTTCTGTTAGATTTTGCACTAAATCAAGGCCTGACTCTTGCTACTACCGATGGTTTCAGTTTGTGCCAATCATCTAAACTTTCTTCCGTATGATGGACAGACATTTAAGTACCTGAAACAGGTGCCACTTCCTCTTAGGAGGTGATGCGTTGGAGAATAAAGGAAAGGGTCCCATCATCCTGGGGTTCCACTTCTGACTCTGCTAGGGAACAGCTGTGTATCTTTGGGAAGTTGCTAAACATCTCTGAGACTCAAATGAGCTCCTGAGCCATAAACGATGGTGCATTTACCTCACTGGGGAGTAGTGAAGAATAAATGAGATGTCGATAGTATGACGAATGATGGGCGGCTGTTAGGTGTTGGGACCCTCACAACTGTCTTTTTCTAAGTCAGCATTTCTCAAAGGTCTTCTCTGATCTGTTGCATCGAGATGGCCTGGGGTGGGCATTTAAATTGTAGATTTCTTGGGCATAGCCGTAATCTTCTAAGTCATACTCTAGGAGAGTGAAGACTAGAAGCTTCCATTTGCCCAGCTGTATCCATATGCCATGAAGTTGGGAGGCCGTAACACATATGGGAACTCTCCAAAGCTTCTTGGGGGTCCACATTTAAGGGCTGTTGGACCCCTAGGTGAGACGCCCCAAAGAGGACACAGGCCTCTGCACTGGAAAACACCTGCATTTTCAGGGCGTCTCACTCTTTTGCTCACTCTCAGATACAGGCTTTCCCTCTGTATTATGGGATTTGGAAGATGGAAATGGGAGGGTACTGGGAAAGATGCTACCATGCAAGTCAGAGCTTAAACTATTTCTATAACCTTAACGATGGGGGAGAGGCCAGGCAGGGCAGAGGCTCATGGGTCGGCTCAACACATTCATATTCAGGGCACACTCTAGCTCCCTGCAGGGTCACCTGTAATGAGAAAAGACACACAGTAGGCAATGGAATCCCCAGGCTTTTCCCTGACACAGTGGGAGGCAATGTAACAAACTCAAGGCCCACCCTCCAATGGAGCAGGGTCCCCCAGTGAGTCCTGGGAATTCTACCTCCTTCTGGGGTCCCTGGGCTGACCGGTCTCCCTGAAGATCAGGCTTCTGATGATCTGCCTCTGCCCTCTCTTTACTGCTGCTGCCCCCAACCTGCTGCAGCACAGAGACCAATGAGAAATCAGAGAAGTTAAGTAACTTGCCCAAGATCACGCAGCAGGCAAGTGGTACACAGGATTCTTAAGCCCACATTGTCTCATTGCCGAGGTATATTAGAAAACGACATCAAAGAACACGAACAACTCAGATCTACCCGTATTTCCAATGGTCTAGGCAGAAAAAGCTTCCCTGTCTGAACAGACACCTTTACTCTCAAACACCCTGGTGCTTAGCCTGACCTATGCCACAAGATGACCAGGCCAGCAACGAACCACAATCCCAGCCCCTGCTGGGGAATATCTGCTTCTGAATTCAATTTGGTTCATTCCAATTCAATTAATCCAGTGTAGTTTCAAGTGCCACTGTGCACCTTGCAAGGCCTGCCTATGGAAGGTCCAGAGACAAAGGCAGAGGCCCCTCCCGGGAAATCATGACTAACCCAGGCATGGGGTACCACCTGAAAAGGCAGGAATCGGGGTGCTGGGAATCAGGGTTCAAGGCAGGAATCTAAGTGCTAGAGCACTTAGGAGGGAGCGAATTGCCAAGTTCTCGTGCTGGTCCCTGGTCAGTGGTGAGTCTTATAACTTTGCTAATTAGAATCGTGAATTCTCTGTCCATATTTCCTATGAGATAACTACATAGAGAAGACCACTGGTTCAGTCTAATAAGAATTCTCAGGCATAAGACACATGAAAGAAAATTGGATTGCCGAGTAGCTGAGGGCATGGGCTCTGGGGACAGAGAACTCGGCTCAGGTACTTCTTAGCAGAGCCATCTAGATCACCCTGGGTTAACTTCCTGAGCCTCAGTTTCCTTACCTATAAAAACCGGAACGAAAATAATACCCGCCTTAAAGGGTTATTGAAAGGGTTAAGAGAGATGATGCATATAAAGTGCTCAGCATGGCGCCAGGCACCCAGAAAGAGTGCACAGAGTGCCTGCTGATACGATTCGTGATCCGGACTGGCCAGCTCGAGACAACGGTGATTAGAGACACACTGCGGAAGGACAGAGATGTGTTCTGAGGAGTGCGTTGTTAGACAGTATCCCAGTCATTGTGTGAACACCACAGAGTGACTCCACGAACCTGGACGGGATGGCCCACTGCTCCTCGGCTACCAGCATATACGGCACGTTACCGCACAGAACAATGCAAGGTGAAATCAGGCGCAGGAGAAAATGGTGCGATCAGGAGGTGCAGGAAGCATGAGACGGACGCGGCTGCCGCCAGTGTGACAGTAACTGTTTGACAGCAAACTCATTTTATGATGAGTAGAAAAAGTACACTTTACAATGACGATGAAAAGCACAGTATAGTAGGCACACAGAGCGGTAAATACGTAGCCATTTATATCATTAGCAGGTGTTACGCACTGCACAAAACTGTGTGCTTTACTTCTACACGACTGGCGGTGCAGTAGGTTTGTTTACACCAGCAACGCCACGAACATGCGAGTAATGACTTGCACTATGACATTATGGTGCTACATTGTCGCTAGGCAATAAGAATCTATCGGCTCCATCATTATTGCAGGGGACCACCACTGCATATGCAGTCCTGTGTTGCCTGAATGTGGTTATGTGGTGCGTGAGTGTACAGGTCCGATGCCTTGCCAGGTCCCTGATACTTAATAAATCCCCTGAATAAACAGATGCATAAGTGGAGTGCACATCTAAGGAGTGCCTGCCGGCTGCGGGGTGCCCTGGGTGCTACTGAAGAGTCTGCATTACGGGTGACAACAACCAGCGGAGAGGTTTCAGCAGAGAGGAGGCGAGTCTAGATGTGGGCTTTCAGAAGGAGCAGCCTGGGCCAGCATACGGGACCAATGGGAAGGGGTAACGGCGGAGACCAAGACGAGGCCGCTCCGGTGTTCCAGAGGTGAGAGCACCTGCTCCAGGTCGGGGACACTGGCACTGGGGAGAGAGAGACAGGCTAGAAAGACGTTTAGGAGGCAGAATGACAGAGCTTGGTGACCGAGGGATGTGAACAGATGACAACAGCCCTGCTCTGTGCAAGAGCTGTGAGAGGGAGGACACAGTTAGTGTGAACTGGGGAGAAGCTCCAGTCACTGTTGCCACCAGGAAGGCTGGCCTTGCTCTTTCTTGTTCCCGGGCCCAGGAGGCTTATGAGTGGCCTGTGCACTGGGCGGGGCATGCCGGGAGGCCTGCAGTAAGTTCTTCTGCGGAGCGGGCCCTGGAGCTCACTGCTGGGGCTGCAGCCAGCCCTGGGAAAGAGTTCCCCCTGGGCAGGCAGGCGCTGGCTGAGGTCACGCTCCTAATTTTACAGCATGCTGTTCAGAGGACATTTCCAAAGCTGGTTAGAAAGTAAAATCCTCTGAAAACAGTCCAAGTAAAAGGAAGGTGACTCTCATTTGTTTATAGCTACTTTGTGCCAAGCGCCATCACCTGTTGGGTCTAAAAAAATTTTTTTTATTGTTGTTCAATTACAGTTGTCTCCATTTCCCCTAGTGCTATCCCCTGCCCTGCCCATGCCCCCCTCCCACATTCAATACCCCCGCACCGTCCTTGTCCGTGGGTCACTTATACACGTTCCTTGGCTTGACCCTCCCCCTTCTTTCTGCCGTTATCTTCCTGCCCCTGCCCCTCTGGTGGTTGTCACATTGTTCTTTATGTCCAAGTCTCTGGTTCCATTTAGCTCACTTGTTTGTTTTGTTGACTAGGTTCCACTTGCAGGGGAGATCCCATGGTATCTGAGAGTAGCATGTGTGCTAAGTGAAATAAGCCAGGAGGTGAAAGCAAACAACTATTGGTTTTCGTTCAGCCTTCAGCACGACTGCAGAAGGAAACAGCTACTCATTTTACAGACAGGGAGACTGAGGCTCAGAGAAGCTTCTTCTTCGTTTCTTCTTTTTTTAAAAAAAACCTGACCTCTGTCAGTAGAGGACCCAGGATTCAAATCCAACTGTCTGACTCCAAGGCCCATTCTCTTCCCTCTACAACATATTTCATAATTTTTAATTTTAAAAGTCCCATTTCTTCAGATATTCGCATACCGCCAGTGGCAGTGTAAAATGATGGAATGCTTTCAGAAAGCAATTTGGCAATGAGAATCAAGACTCTTAAAAAATATTCATTCTGGGAATCACTCCTAAAGAAATAATCATAAATTCAGAGGGAAAAAAAGCTTCCCACACAACAACGCTCTTCACAGCAGCATTTATAACGGGAGCAACCGGAGCCGGTCTAAAGCCAACAGAAAAGGGAGTGGTTGAACGAATGGCGACACGTCCACTAAATGGAACATTTGGGGGCCGAGGCTTGTCACAGGGGAGACCCAACACTGTGAGTGCAGAGCGATCAGGACACAAAATCATACGCAAGGTCATCTCGTGATGGCGCCGTAGAGCCACTCGGGTTCTCTTTTTCGGCACTTCCTCTTCCAGTTGCCATCAGCCCCCTCTACCACTCCAGAGTTTTGAAAATAATAACACTACTCCATACGGACAACACATGACTTCTCAGTCTCACGTGAGAGGGGAATGAGAACATCCTTGGCAATCCTGTCATTTTTATTGATCTGTGATTCAGACTTTAGTAACGACTGTGCGTGCCTCGAAGCCTCCCCTGTGCGGGAATCACGGGACCACTACGCCTGCCCTGTCGCTCCTCTGGAGCGGAGTTCTGGAGGCACTAGCGACGCACGAAGCCAAAAATGAAACAAAAAAGAGCATACATATGGAAAAGGAGGAAACCAAATTACATTCCTTGCAGTTAATATGATTGTCTCACCTAGGAAATCTAAAATAATCAACTTTAAAACGACCAGAGCTAATGAGAGAGTTCATAAGATGGCTGGTTACAAAAGAAATATATAAAATCAGTCACTTTCTTATTTATCAGCCAAAAATAATTAGAAAATGTAATGGCAAAATGGTACTATTCACAACAACAATAATAACTATAAAACTACTTAGAACTAAGCCTAACAAGAAATTTACTAGGCCTAAATGATGAAAATGATAAAGTTTTATTAAAAAACATAAACAAAAATAGGAAAAATGAGAGGCATGCCATGGTCCTGCAAAAGAAGATTCTCTGCTGTAAAAATGCCAGTTCTCTCCAAATTAACCTACAAATTCAGTGAAGTGGTAACCAGAATCACAATGGAATTTCTGGGGGAAATCTGAAAATCTTATTTTAAAATTTATCTGGAAAAGTAAATGGACAAGAATCGGCAATAAAATATTTTAAAAATAATAATGATAATAATGAGGGAGGACTTTTTTTTTTACTAGGATGCAAAAATTACCATAAAGCTACATTAATTGGAATTATGTGATTCTGGCACATTAATAGAGTAATAGATAAGTAAAACAGAAAAAAAAGTCCAGATGTAGATCCACAACTAGATGTGAATTTAGTTTATGATCAAGAGGCCATTTCAACTCAGAAAGGACAGGTTTGGGGAAAACTCGTTATTCATTTGGAACTAAAAGTTAGATCTACATCTCACACCTGGCACAAAATATAATTCAGATACATTAAAGAGCTAACCGTAAAATATAACTCCCTGAGAGTTCTAGAAGAAATAGAGAAGACTATTTTTATAATCTCCAAGTGGAGAGCTATTCTGAGCTGACACAAAACTCAGGAGTCACAGAGGAAAAGATCAACTGAATTGATCACATAAAAATGTAAAATGTCCGCTGTGAGGAAGAACAAGACAAGGCTAAAAGACAAGCTACCGAGGGACAGAAGATTTTCACCGCACATGGGACTGACTGCTATTGAATGTCTGCGTCCCCCCGGAATGTCGATGTTGACACCTAGCCCCAGGGCCACAGTGTTGGGGGGTAGGGCCTTGGAGAGGTAATCAGGTCGAGGTAATCAGGTCATGAGGCTGAAGCCCTCCCGAATGGGGCCAGAGCCTTTATAAAAAAGACCCCAGAGAGGTCCCTGCCTTTCTGCCACGTGAGCACACAGCACCGAGACCGCTGGCTTTGAACCAGGAATCAGGCTCCCACCAGACACACCAAGTCTGTCTGCACCTTGATCTTGGACTTGTTAGCCTCCGAAATGGTGAGAGGTGAAATTTCTGTTGTTTATAAGCCACGTAGCCTGCGGAACTTACGTTATAACAGCCTGAATGGACTCTGACACAAACACAGAATTAATATTCAAAACACGCAAACAGCTCCTACACGTCAATGGGAAAAATACATACAACTCAATAAAGAAATGGGCAAACCATACAAATAGGTAATCCAGAAAATAAAATGAAAATGATGACAAACTCCAGCAAAGATGATCAACTACAAACAATCAAAGGAATGGAAATCAGAGGAAGAATGAGGTGATATTTTTCCCATACCGAGATAGATAAAAATAGCAAAACTTTAACCGGAGAAGAATGTGGGGAGACAACCAGTCTCGTACACGGTTGATGAAAACATTAAATTGGCATGGCTGCTTCGGAGCACACTTTGGCACGGCATAAATTAAAAAACAAACAAAACAACAAAACAATAAAATGCTTTGACCCCCAAATTCCACTTTAAGGATGCCATCTCCTATACATGCTCCAGTGTACACACCGAGGTCCACGCATGAAAGTGTTAACTGTAGCATTGTTTGAAACGCTGAAAAATGCAGTATTAGGCAATTGTCTAAAAAAATGGAGGCACATATAGATACTGACATGGAAACATATCTAATATCTATGCTTAAGAGAATAAAAACAAGCTGTAAAACAACATATTTATGTTTAACTCTGGAGTGTGTGTGTGTGTGTGTGTGTGTGTGTGTGTGAATTCACAGGGACAGGTTACAAAGCTACAGGGACAGGTTACAAAGCTACACGCCAATGTGTTAATAATGTTTGCCTCTGGGGAGGAGAGCAGGATTAGAGTAGGGGGTTGACAAACAGCAGACTTTAACATTTTATTCTATACTCTAGGGTATGTTTTGAATTTTTCACAATGAACATAAATTGCTTTTGTAAATAATGAAAAAGGATATAAACTCCAAGAACACGTCTCTTTAAATTAAAAACAAAGCCATGCCTAGAAAAAAATGGAAGGGAATACATCAAAGTGTTCATGCATAAGAATTTTTATTTATCTAGCATTTCTCCATTTTCTAAATTTTCTTTAATGACCAACATGTACATTTATAACAGAAATGAAAATAAAAAAAACCCTAATAGTCTCTTTTTAAATTGTTTCCTTTTTGCTGAAAAGCAATTCAGTAAAATAAGTGCTTTTTCCTTCTTTTCCACTGAGGCCAATTGGGTGATTTTGAAGCAGAAAGTGGTTAATATCCAAAATATATAAAGAACTCATACAACTCAACAGTAAACAAACAATCCAATTAAAAAATGGGCAGAGAACCTGAACAGACAGTTCTCCCAAGAAGTCACACAAATGGCCAACAGATAAATGAAAAGATGCTCAACTTCACCAGCTGTCAGAGAGATGCGAATCAAAACTACAGTGAGGTACCACCTCACGCCTGTTTGGAATGGCTACCATCAACAAGACAGGTAACCACAGCAACAAGACAGGTAACCACAGGTGTCAGAGAGTCTGTGGGGAAAAAGAAGCCCTCACCCACCGCTGGTGGGAATGAAAACTGGTACAGCCACTGTGGAGAACAGTATCGGCATTCCTGGAGCAATTTAGAAGAGTTACCACAGGACCCAGCAACCCCTCTTCTGGGTATCTACCTGAAAAACTTGAAAATACTTGCAAAGATGTATGCACCCCTATGTTCACTGCAGCATCATTCACAGTGACAAAGAGATGGAAACAACCTTCGCTAGAGGACTGCGTAAAGAAGATGCGATGCACACACACAACGGAACACTACTCGGTCGTGAGAAAAGATGAAATACTGCCAGTTGTGACAGCATGGATGGATCTCGAGACTATCACGCTGAGCGAAATAAGACAGAAAAAATCAACAATCATATGACTTCACTCACATGTGGGATAGCAAACTGAAAGCAACAAATGAGCAAACAAGAAAAGCAGACAAAAACTCACAGGAACAGGCAGCGCGGTGGTTGCCCACGGGGAGGGAGTTGAGGGCTAGTCGAGGGTGAAGGGGGTTGAATATACGGCAACCGTGACAAAAGAAAGTTCGACCTCCGGTCAACGCACACAATGCAACACACAGACGACGTATCACACCACTGTACACTTGAAGCCTATATAATTTTATTCACCCAACAAATTTAATTAAAAAGGAAAAAAAGAAAGGGGGGCTCAGCATTCCTGAGCCCCAAGCACAGACTTGAAAGCATCTGTAGGAGATGAATGACCAAAATCAAATGTGAACAAGAGAAAACAGGTCTGGTAAGAAGGTCCATGTTCTTCCCTTAAAATGATTTATAGGCTCTATGGGGTAGCTCATTTTGTTAGAGTGTGGACTCGATACACCAAGGTTATTGGTTCGATCCCCAGCAGGGCACACACAAGAATCAAACTGAATGCAACAATAAGTGGAATAACAAAAACGATCCCCCCCTCCTCTTTCCTCTTTCTAAAATCAACAAATTATAAAATGATTAATGGGATGTTCCAGGTACAGTGGTAGGTGTGTAATAAGCTGATAAAGTACATTATGATTATGAATGGATCACCGCACGGTTCATCCTGACACTCCCCACATCAGTAGAACCATCTGGGGCACATCTTTGCCTTGTACAACTTGGACGGCTGAGGAGGGGAGAGGACATTAAAGCAGAGAGAGAACTAAAACTGTAAGAAGGGAAGGAGGGCAAGTAGCACTCCCTGAGCGTCTACTCCAGCCCGCTTTTGTCCTGAGCACCAGTCGTGGCGCCCCGCTGCCCCCCTCCAGGTGGGAACACGGCAGAGGCTGCCCAGTGGAGCTCACTGATCTGACTCCAGGTCCCACACTCTTCCCGCTGGCCTCCCAGACAGCAGAGGGGGAAGGGTGTGGGAATGAAGCACACAGAAGCTTTCACCCACGTACTTTGGAAAAAAAGAATAAATGGGTCATGAATGTGTCTGAACTCAAGCCCCTTTCCCCTCTCCCCCGCACCCCCCAGCTGAGTTCTGAAGCTTCTCATGATGGCTCCAGAAATGATGTGGGGGTGTGTCTAAATAAAGCTCCCGAGTGGGCGTACCTGCTCGACTATGCACGAGCTCTCTGTGACTTCACCCCTGATGCCTACAACTTCAGGAATAAGCATGACTTCACTCAATGCACAGCCAGAAAAAGCAGAACTTTCCAAAAATACTTGAATGTTGACAGCAGACTCCTGCAATCCAGTGAATAATTGGTGTGTGCAACTGTGTGTGTGTGCCTGTGCATGTGACCTAAATCCACAGAACTTACCATTCTGCAGCTACAAAAGATGTTTCGTGCCTCTGATTTTCCAAATGTCAAAGGCTACTTGCTAAACTGGCAGGCAGCCTAGCCTTTACCCAGGACCCTCAGGGTGGTTGACAGTGATCCCTGAAGTGGTCCCCTTGCCTGCTGGCTTCAGCCCACTGAAGGGCGGAGGATCCAAGCACATCCTCCCATTGGGTCTATACCTCCTCCTGTCCTGGCAGCATGGAGCGTGCTGTTGTCTGCCAGTGGGGAGGGGAGGGGTTCAGTGTCATAGCAATGGGGCTCCCTGGATAATGAAGTCCTGCTGTCCTCCGTGCCTGCTCACCAGAGTCTCAGTGCTGAGCCTCAGTGTTCAGAGGCTCAGTGCTCCTCAAGGCTTGAGGGAAGATGCTCCTTCCCCAAGATCACGCCCAGGGAGCTGGGTCCCGTCACAAAGCTGTCCTGGCCCTAGTGTCGCAGCTCTTACAGTTCACCTCCACACTGCCACCCCACTGCCCATTTCAACCTGGAGCAGATGCTCTGACTGCCCTGACCTTTCAGAGAGGGCCACCTAACTGCTATCTGCCGGCATTGCCCCCCGGAAAGCCACGCGCACCGCACAGCAGGCCGGAAGGACTAGGAAACCGCTGACCTGCCAGGAGGAGCCCGCGTTCAGTGACTTTCAGGAACAGGGGTTTTGCATTGGCCAAAAAGTCTGCATGGCTTTTTCCACAAAATGAAGGGCACATTTTTCATTTTTACTAGTAACTTTATTGATTTGGATATTTTGAGTATGTTGGCCATCTCCCACATGGTATAATGTTGAACCGTTCTCAGTTAATGTCTCAGTTTGATAGCTATCAACTTCAGCTGGTCTACCCGATGGGGCAGCATCGTCCAGCGGGAAATCTGAGCACGAAACTTCACAAACCACATTTGACATGTCTGATCAGTCACAGCACCTTCTCCCAATACTGCACAAATCTTTTTTTTCTTGCATTTCAGTTGCATTTTCACCTTTCATGAAATAATACAGCATAATATGCCAAAAATGTTGCTTATTTTCTTCCATCTTCAATTTTAAAATGGTTACACAAAAATTCACTAATTTTGATGGTTTTCTAAATGCACACTGATATGACAGCTGTCACAATACAGCTAACAAAATTGTTTTGAGTGAAGTTAAGGACAACTAAGCACTACTAGACCCATCTTAGAAAAAAAAAAACCACAAATGAACTTTCTGACCAACCCAATATAAATACTCCAGCTCCCTCATTCTTTCCAAGGGATAATTCTGTGACCTGGGATGTCCTAGGCCACCACTGTAGTAGCTGATGTGATTGGCTGTTGTCCCTTCCCTGTATCACATACCTCTTCTCTACTGATGTTCACTGCATCTCCCAATAAGATACTTGCCCTTGAACCCTTGTCTCAGGTCTGCTTTTGGGAAACCCCAGTGTGGGACGACAATCTAGTGTCAGAGGGGGAAAGGATTCCAGCGTCGGACATGTGGTGGTCAAGAAGCAGCCCTCCTCTGCTGGGACCTCTGTCTTCTTGGGCTGTCCACGTCACTGACTGGGTCCCCATCTCCTGCAGGTCTCCCCTTGGGAATCCCCATCTCCCACAGGGTCCCAAACTCTTTTCTCTCAAGAAGCTCCAGGTACTTCTTCTGTGGAAGAGAGGTGTCACCTTGCTCCTGTCAACCATATCCCAACCTCAATGCCTTTGCACTTCCATCTCCACATCAGAAAAATGGGGGTACCAGCCCACCTCAGTCAGTGGCTATGAGAATAAGTAACACTACTGGCTACATTCCTGTTGAGTGTTACCTACATGCTAGGCATGCTGCTTAGAGCCAGTGTGAAATTCACAACAGCCCCAAACAGTACAGATTACTGTTCCTGACAGCCCTCTCTTACAGGTAAAGAACTGGAGGCTCAGAGAGGTGAGACACCTTGCCCAAATCCTGGCTCTGAGGTCTGAAGCCATGTCTGTCTCGAGAGCGCTCTCACTGAGGCACCCGGCAGGCGATCCTGTGGGGTGTCTGGGCGTAGGTACGGGTTTGTGGGTCGGGGAGGAGGGAGGCTGAGAGAGGCAAGGGTGGCCTTACCTAGGAGTATGAGGCAACAGTCTGGGCCCCCAGCAGAATCTGGGGATGGAGGAGGGGTGGGGATGTCTAGGGGGCGAGGTGAGAGGGGTTGGGTAGCTGGATCTGAAATGGAAGGCATCTTCTAGACCACAAGAGGTGAGCAGCAGGGCCAGCTTCAGGGGCTGGGTCTATGGAAGGCATGCTCCAGGCTGTTTTTGAGCTTGAATCCTCCTTCTGCAGAGGCATGGGAATATGTGCAGGGGTCAGGCTTACATGGCTTTGGCTGAAAGGTGGCTCCCCTCCAGAAAGGCTCAGAAAGAAGCTGCTGCCTCTCCTCCAGGTCCCCAGACACAGGGTGTGGGCTAGTTGCAGCCCCCATACATTTGCGGGTCCGTGACAGCTCTGCGTCCAAGGCTTTCTGGGTTATGAGACGGCGGGTCTGAAGCTGCAGTGCTTGGCATCCCAGAGCCTGCCTGCTGAGAGGCCACTCTGCTCTCAGCTGAGGTGCCTACTGGCACTTTGTCCCATCCCTGGTGAGCGACTTGGCTGTTCCCAACCCAGAGACAGCAGCATCCTCCACACTCTCTAGAATCTCAGAGGTTAGGAGCCACGTGGACCCCCAAAACCAAGCTGGGTTTTCTCTTGTTAAGTCACTGGGTAAAGCACTTTACATACTAATCAGGTTAGGAATCTGAGAGCACATATCAGGGGATTGAAATATGTAGATTTTGATGATGAATTCACGCTCATCAGAAAACCAATGAATCATCCTAACTTCATTATTAGGAATTATTTGATGGGGGAATTGGCAGGAGGGATGGGGGCTGCGGAGAGCAGTGCCAAGGGGAGAGGATTTCTTGGTTCTCAGCCCAGACTGAGTTCTCTTCCAGCAACTCAATTTTGCAGCAGAACAATTTGTTTCCTTGATGTGGATCTTGAACATGGCCACCTCACGGAGGCCTCGGTGAAGGCCACGTCCAGAGCATGCCGTAGTGAAGCCGGACCCTGAGGCCCATCACTCACCACGCAGACAGCCCCAACCGGACAGCACGATGACCTTTACAGTTGGTTTAAGACCACCCAGCACAGTCAGTTCTGTGATACCAACTCTCTGTCTTTGGGCAGCCACATGGCATCCTCTGTGCCTCAGTTTCCTCATCTGGAGAATAACAGGATGGCTGGAAAGCAACAAGCCTTCCAGGATGGAACCAAAGGTGCGGTTGGAACCCCGAATTTCAGGCCTCTTGTGTGTGAGGCACTCCTAGGTGTGAGGATCCAGCTGAGAAAAAACAGACAGATGTGGACATTCTGAAGAACGAAGGAGGCAGTTGTCTAAATGACAACAGAGCTATTTAAAATAATACGTGGTCAGGGAAGTCTTTGCTGTGACTGTGACCTTACAGGGAACACCTAAAAAAGGTGAACAAGTGAGTTACGCAGATGTCTGGAACAGCATTCAAGGTGGAGGGGACAGCAAGTGCAAAGGCCCTGAGGTGCTATGAGGGTGTCTGGAGTCTCAGAATCAGCAAGGAGGCTGGTGCAGCCACAGAAGTGGATGAGAGAGAGAGCGAGAGAGAGAGAGAGGGAGAGAACAGGAGGAGCTAAGGTCAGAGGTAACGGGGGAGGGAGCAGGGTCAATGGGGGTAACACTCTCTCTGTAAGAGAGAGTGTTAAAACCAAAACAGTATTAAGGAAAGGTGCGAAGAGACCCGAGAAGATAAAACGGCCCCTCTATGGGGTAAACTGAGGCACTGAGGCACAGGCAATGGGGCAGTCCAGACAAGCAGATGGGAGAGGAACATGGCGTGAGGGAGGGTTTCATGTGGACACAGATCTTCAGAAGACGATGCTGCTGTGACTCTCCCATGTGAGGCCTGGCAAAGGCTGGTCCGGGATAGGCAGCCCAGAAATATTCAAGGTGGTAGAGAACGGTCCGGGTCAGACTCGGAGGAACTGGATTCCACCCTGGCTCTGCCCTCACTTGCTGGGGGATGCGGGGACCCAGTGTCCTTAGCTATGGAATGAGGCAGTGGGACAACGACATGCTTTCTGCAGAAGGTTCTGGAAACCTCTGATTCTGGTATTTCTCCCAGTCTTCTCTTCCCTGGGATGCTGGAGCTGTGGCCGCTCTCTTTAACAGTGTCAATAAAAATCTGTGGGGTTTACACCCGGTGTGTCCGCTCATATGGTCATGTGGGTTTCTGGGCATTGGGTCCCAGGGAAAATCACGGCAGCCAGAGGTGACCCCACCCCCTGCACTGCTTCCTGGAGCCACGGAGGACACTGCATGTCAATCAGTGGAGCTCAGATGATGGAGACACACCTGTAGTCAGACATACGAGTCACCCCGGGGAACTTCACAGCAGGCCCCACCGACACAAAATGAGTCCAGTTCTCTCAGGGCTGGGAGCAGGAATAGCTCTCTCCAAGGACCCCACCTGGGCTTTTCGAGGGAAACCCAAGAGGGGTTGATTCAGGTTTGACAAACGTGCATCAAATGCCCTCACAGGCAGGGTGCTTTCACTGTCCTCCTGTTTAATCCACCCAGAGCCTTGGAGGAGGGATTTCCCTCCCATGTGACATCTGTCAATGCTCAGAGAGGTTCACTGGCCCGAGGACTGCGGGCTCGTATGACGCATGCCGGTGTAAGGTCAGCTCCATCGGGAGCCGGGGCTCTTAGCCACTGTCCTGCATTGCACCAACTTCCCCCTATTTCTCAGTGCAGCCCTGGAGACAGATTTAGAGAGGAGGAAACTGAGGCTCGGGGTGGCCAAGCGCCTTGCTCAAGGTCACATGGGCAGAGCCGGCCTTTCCTGCCAGCCCATGAATCAGGTTGCTAAAAATTGCCATTTCTTGTGCAGTCCTCCAACCAAACATCCTGTTCCCCAGCACCTACCTGGGACTGTGGTTCTTGCTAAGGGGATGCAGTGGAATCATTACCAGACTCTGAAGAGATAAAGCATTGCAAATTGAATGAGAAAATCTATTTTCACATCCCGATGAAGACATAACAGACACTGAAAGAGTAAATTGTTTTAGAAGAAAACACAGCCCCTGGTTTTCTCCTTTTTCTTTTTGAACTTGGAGTTACAGCTTTAGAAAAATAGGAGCAGCTGACTATCACAGATAAAAATGCCCTTTTGCCTAATTGGATCTTTAATAAGGAATCCTAATTAATTCCCCTGAATAGAGAACTTTCACACTGCTGTTATCTCAGTCCTGTGCTGATGGGCCCGGTTATTTCTAGATACAGAATAATGAATCTTTTCCAGCCGGGTTAGAAGTCGCCAGAGACTTGTCAACTTCCTTGTGAAGGTAATTACCTGCCCTGGCACCAGCAGGAGGTGGGGCCTGGGGAGCGCAGTTACAAGCAGAGACTGGGGACTTCCGAGGGGAGCTTGGGAGGAAATCGCTGGGCTCGGTTTGGGATAAGGTGGGCAGCTGTGAAGGAAGTTGTTGGTGGAAGGACGGAGGCCACGTTAGCATCCATGATGTCACTCTCTGCTCACAGTGAGGCCTAAGGGACACTCGCCTTTATGAGAAAAAGGTCACCTGACGGAGCTTGACAGATTCTGGTAATTGCAAGAACTGTGAGAACAGGACAGGTGGCACACAGAAGTCAGGAGGCAGGCCTGCCTGTGTCTCCTCTTGGCTGGGGCGAAGGCTGGGCTGCCACTGCCTGGGCACCTTCGTGGCACCCATAAAGACGACCCTCAGTGAACAGGATTATCTGCTCAACTCAGGCCACAGACCAGCTGAGGACGAGGATGGGGCTGCATGACCTGGGCCACTTGCCTGCAATGACAGGGCTCTCCTGCAGGGGGAGGCTGTTGGCAGTCTGTCCTGCACACACTCGTTGTTTTCTGGGGAGCTGGTAGCTTGGGGTGGCAGATGAGGCCCCCATGAGACTGGCTGCCTGGGAAGCCAGCCCGGAGCTCCAACCAAACACAGTTCAAAGGACAAAAACAACAGAAGGTGGAGAGAATGAGAGCGGAGGGTGTAGGCCCAGGGCCATCCTCCAGGACACCCAAAGTCTCTTCCCAGCCTGGGTCCCCACCCCAGTCTTGTGGGGCAGAAAGAGCAAAACCGCTGGAAGGCAAAGGATCCTTCCTGGCTTCAGTCTGCAACTTCCTAGCTCTGTGATCTCGGGCACGTGACCTCACTGAGCCTGTTTCTTACGGATGCAAAGGAAATAATAAATACAACTGCCTGGCATGTAGTTGGCAGTCTCTGCAAAGAGTACAACTGACCCTGGAACAACACGGGTTTGAACTGCGCAGGCCTGTGTATATGTGGGGTTTTTTTTTCAATAAGGCCCCTCTGTATCCCTGGGTTTCCCATCCACGGAATCAACCAAACAATGATCGGAAGCAGTATTTTCTGTCCAAGGTTGGGAATCTGTGTATGCAGAGGATCACCTTACGTTATACTCGAATTTTAGACTGCGAGGAGGCTGGTGCACCCAGCCTGCTCCTCCCCCGCACCTTGTTCAGGGATCAACTGTACTTGTCATTTCTTCCTCGAACGCTCCCCGTTCCCGAAAAGCCACCTTAAGCGGGTCCCGCTGGAGGGGAATCTGCGGCGCTGTGTTCCCATGTGTAAAATTAGGAAGTCTCTGTGCACCCAAGCCAGAAGTTCAAAGCTGGTTGGGAGGTGGGGGGGATAAGGGGGACCCACTGCTTTCCTTATAAAACCGGGGCCACCGAAGTTCAGAAAGCTGAGTGTCTTGCTCAGACAGAAGAGTCAATGCCATGTTGTTCATCCCTGTCTTTCTCCGTGTGCCCTTGAGGGTAAAGTCAAATGGCCCTGGCATCTCAGAGCTGCCTGGCCCAGAGGGTCATGACAACCTCCTGCTGTGGCCTCCCGCTGGGGGCCAGCCCGAAGCCACCTCCCTGACTGATCAGCTGCAGAGACTGAGACCCACAGCACCTGGGAGCCTCTGAAGGGAGGCGTGCGCAGCTGTCTGCAGAGAGCACATGCCGGGAGGCTGGGCGAGAGGGGCAAGAGGGGCTGGGCAGACGGGGCCGGCTGGGGACCAGTGGGGCGGCCCTTCCAGGTGCTTCAGCCAGGCAAGGTCTGAGGAAGGACATGCGCAGGATGATGTAAGAGTAGGGAAGTGGCATCTATTCAAAGTCTTTCATACCAAACACTTCTGGTAAACTCCATGTAAGGCTTGAAAGGTAAGTTAACTGAGGTCACACAATTAATTGGCTCGGAGATGACATCTGAACCCAACTTTAACTCCTAAGGCCATGTTCTTCCCCGCGCTCCACACTGCCCTCCATGAGGTTCAGGGATGAGCAAGCATCCTGGGGATCTCTCCCAGGATGCTGGAGGGGAGACCCTCACATGTGGTCCCTCTCTCAGAAAGGTCTGCAGGCCTGGGCTCAGGGCCCAGACCTGGAAGCAGAACTGGCTGAGCCCTTGCTGCTTCCCCTCTTGGGCACGGAACCCTGCAGTCGTGGCACCACGGTCCATCCACATAGCTATGGGAACCCAGCCAGCACTGGAGGTGGTCAGCATCCAGCTTGGGAGCTAGCAGCCCTGGTTTCCTGCCAACAAACATTCTCCAAGGTGGTTTCACATCTATTTCACAGAACTGGCACTACAGAATGCCAGGAGGGAAAACGGAGAGGAGGCAGAAGCGTCGGGTGGCAGCTGCATTTTCCCAACCCCCTACACGAGAAGCAGCCTAGGAGTTTCAATGACCTATCACAGCAGCGAAGACAGACTCTAATCTAATTCTAGGTAAAACTAAATGCTTTGATTCAAGGGCTGGGACTCACTGGAGTTCAGACTATCCTGGGACGTGAGGAGGACTGGGTGGGAGATGTAACCCTAGAGACATCCCGGTGCGCAGTGGGCAGGGGTCACTCTCTGCAGGATGGGACCTGGGAGCGACTCGCCGTGGCCCATGGATAAAGAGCAGAGAGGACCTGTAACTCCGGAACAGAGAACCGAAGAGCCACATAAACAATGGTCTCAGGGCAGAAACCGAAATCAGAGCTCAGGGAGCAGAAGACAGAGGGGACAGGCCAGGGTTTAGAGCCCAGACCCCTGGCTTGGGCACCTACGAGCCATGCTTATTTGTTTATTTATCCTGACATCTGTCCTGTTGCCAAAGGGCTCTGTGACCAGGCAAAGTGAAACAAAGTGCCTTATGCCTTTCTTTCTGGGGGTGGGAGATGCAGCCGCAAGGAGGGCACGGAGACTCTAAGACCTCAGAGGCTTTGCTCTGTCAACAAATGGCCAGCAAATCTTTACGCCTGTGTATTACTGGGACCCGGCTGAGCACTGAGGATTCAGAGAGGACGGACAAGTTCATGCTCTTTAGGATTTCATGTTGGGAGAAGGATGCTAGAGAAGCCAAGCGGCTTGGGCCAGTGCAGGAGGAACCTGGGGGTGGGGGAATGGGAAGGGGAGAGTGGTATGAAGGAGGGCAAAGATGCCACCACATCTCGAGGCTTCAGAAAAGAGACAGCTTTTCATAGGCCAACCCCAGGTAGACAAGTGAGGCTAGAATTTAAAGCCCGGGGACTGAGACATTCCCGTTCAGCATCGTGGTCCCAGGGAGAATCACAGAACCTGGCGCAGAGCGGGCAGGCAAAAACATTTGCTAAATAAACTAATAAAGTCTGTGAGGACTTCAGTACGCTTCATCTTATGTAATAGATGTGCTTGTGCACGAGCCATAACCAAACATACAAGTCAAATATACCCTGGGAATTTCTGGGCCAAGAGATTCAATAACGGGCTCATTTACAAGAAAATGGATCATTTCGTAATGGACAGAAATCTACCCCTCCGTGTTATTGCTCTGGAAAGAGGTCTGTTAGGGTCCAGAGTGGCTCTCGAACTTTAATCTGCTTCAGAACACCTGGGAAAATGGTTTGAAGCACCGCATTTGGGCCCAATCCTCAGAAATCTGAGTTCATAGTCTAGGACGGGACCAGGAATCCATATTCTGAAACACCCTCAGGCAAGTCTTCCGAAGCAGGAAGCTGGTGGGGGCACCGCGATCTGAGAAACAAGGGTTGCGTTCCAAAGAGCAGTTTTTGAAAGCGGGAGATATGACTGGGGTAGATGAGAAACTCGGGCTTCTAGAAGCTGCTGGGCCTAGCTGCATCCTTCCCCTTCACCCTGCCTGTCACAAGACAGACAGACAGACAGACAGACAGACAGACATCCCTCCATTTCTGGAGGACACAGTCATCTCCGGAAAAGCCCATTTCCTCCTCCACTCTCTGAGGTCCTTCCTAATCTCTTTCTCGAAGGCCTGCCACACTCCATCAGTTTACGGTCCTCCACTTGGGCGCACACTGAGATCCGATGGGGAGCTTTAGAAAGTACTGATGGCTGGCCCCATCCCTGGGCGTTCTGACTTCGGTGGTCTGGGGTATCGCCTTTCCATCACTGTGAGCCTAAGGGGCATCGGGGTTGCATGAACTGCACTAAATCCTACACCCCCCCCCACCCAGAGATTGGTGTCTATGGACACCTCTGCTCTCTCTGAATCTCCCCATCAGCCACATCTCCAGTGACCAGAAAGAATCTGGAAAGGAAAGATGAAAGTCATGCAGGACCAGCCTGTGAGGGTGGAGGCTGCAGCCTGAGCATTAAAAGGGGCCCCAGGTGGTCACTATGTTCACTCTTGGCAGTAGGAAGCCTGTTCATCACCCTCTGATTGCCTTTTCTCCTGTCTCCCTGGGGTCCGTAGGCAGGAGACAAAGAGCACTCTAAGGACTGCCGATGGCGCAGGTTGCCAGCAAATTGATTCCTCCCAACGGTGGGGTGGGCGGAGTGAGCAGTGCCCGTCAAATCTCTCACCTCACCTCCGTATTGCCAGGCCCACGAGCGGCTGCTGCTCCCAAGGAGCGAAGGGGACGCTGACGCTGATGTGGCTGTGGAAATTGACATCGGGCGCCAGACAGGCATTTGCTTAACAAACTGGCTAATTTTAACCTCTGTCTCCCAGACCAAAACTCTTTTGAAGGGAAGGAACAAAAAAGAAAGTGATATTTAACACATTTCTATTTCTGTGCTACACAGTCTCTCTCTGAGGTTGCGAGTTGGAGCCTAATTGATTTCTTAGTCAAAAAAAGAGAAAGGGCAAAAAAGAAAAACAAACAACTGTGAAGCCTTACCTCACTCCCGCTGCAATCAAACCCCTCCAGTTCTGTCGACTGCTGAGCTTTTTATTTTTTAGGACTGGCCAAGTGACTTGCATAATTTCAGATCCTTTCTAGCACTGATCAGCCTGCTCTGGCCACATAGTTTGCTGATTAATTATTAATCAGAATGAGTTGAGGATGAGTAATCAGCAAGAGTCAGGGCTAATTTGCAAATGTCCCCCAGGAAGGTTATTACTTAAAATACTTGGTGGAGAGGCTCCACGTTAACCTTTGCAATTAGCCATAGGCCATTGTCACTGTTGTGGCAGAAGCAGGTCTCTCCTCCAAACAAACCGACCTGGGACTCCCGCTGCTAGGTGGCAGTCCTGCACTGGGGGCTGCTCGAGGAGGTTCTGCAGGGAGCGGAGGGAGAGGGGAGAGGCTGAGAAAAAAGACAAATGCGTAAGTAAGCAAGAAAATGTCAGGTACTGACAGATGCCTAAAAGTAAAACATGACGCTGTGATGCAGAGTGAGGGGTGACTTTAGATTGCAAAGACAAGGGAGGCCTTTCTAAGGAGAGGAAATTTAAATTGAACCCTGCGTTGCAAAAAAGCCAGGGTTTGTTTTGGTGGTGTTGTTGCTTGTTTTGTTTTTTTAAAAAAAAAACTTTGAAGGAAGAGGCTCTCAAGCCCTGGGAGCAGCTGGTACAGGAGGCCCTAGGAGGGGACCTGCGTAGTCCATGTAAGGGACAGGAGCCAGGCGAGAGCAGCAGAGGCGCACGGGGTCGGCCTGAGCGCTAGAGGAAGGTCACAGAGGTGGGCAGCGACCTGACTGTGCAGTCTGGCTGTAGGCTTTTATTCTAAGTGTGATGGGAAGCTGCTGTCAAGCCTTACATTGGGGAGACATGATTTGACAATGAACATCGGTCGGTCCAGTTGCCATGCTATATGGAGAATGAGTTACAGGAGGGGTGGGAGCTGGGAGACAAGGCCATCGAGCAGCCGGAGATGTTGGTGGCATCGAATGGGCAGAAGTAGCTTCCTTTTGGGAGTAGACAGAGGCGGAGAAGGCTGGGGAGGAGGAGATTAAGGGTGAGGAGGGGGTGGCCAAGGACACATGAATGAATAAAAAAAATGCAGTACATACACACAATAGAATATTATTCAGCCTTACAAGGGAATTCTGATACATGCCATTATATGGGTGCACCCTGAAAACACTATGCTGAGTACAATACGCCAAGCACAGAGAACAAATACTGTGTGGTTCCCACCTACATGAGGCACCTAGGGCGACCAAATTCACAGAGGTAGAGTGTGCAGTAGTGGCTACCAGAGGCGGGGCGGGGATGACGAGTCATTGTTCGACAGGTAAGGAGGGTCGTTCGGGAGGGTGAAAGCAGTCCTGGAGCCGGGGGTGGTGGTCGCTGCACAGCGTGAATGACTGTGTTTAGTGCCGCTGAACTGTGCGCTTGACAGTGCTTAAAATGGTAACGTCACATTATGTACATTTTACCCCAGTTTTTAAAAAAGTCTGCTTGGAAGATTTCATTTTGAGGTTCCTGTTAATATATATGGATCCCCCCAAAATCCATCGGGGTTGAACATTTAAGTTGAGAGCCACTGGCATACAGATGATACTAAAAGTCAACCTGTGATTGGCTGAGGTTACTAGGAAAGAAGGGAGACGGGGAAGAGGAGAGTCCCAGGACCCCCCCCCCCCCCCGCAGGGAAGTCCACAGGCAAAAGCAGGTCAGAGGTTGAACAGTGGAGTAGACTGAGAAGGAATGATCACGGGAAGCTAGAGCAAGCTGTGCGATTTCAAGTCAGTCAAGAGAAGATTCCAAGAAGGCTAGATGAACGGTGCCACATATTGCCAAGAGGCCAAATCACATAAAGATAGAGAGGCGACACTGGATTTGGCAACCTGGAGGTCACTGGCCACCTTGGCAAGGTCAGTTACAGTGGTGGGCAGGGCAGAACTGAGAATGGGACCCGTCTCAGCAACCGGTGGTAGCTGAATGGGGCTGAGGAAAGGGCAGGGGTGGGCGGATGTGGCTGGTGCATGCTGTTCTAATTTTGGTTTTAGATGGTGTGTATCAGGACGTGTCTTTATATTATCAACAATGTTCAAGAAAGGAGGAAAAACGAATGAATGCAAAAAAAGGTGAATTTAGTGGGAAGTCTTGGGGGACAATGACATCAGGAGCATAAAGGGCGGGGGGACTGGGGGGACTGGCCTTTGACAGGAGCCAGGACACCTCGTCTATTGAACCAGGGGGCATAGCTGAGATATTGGCTCACCAGGCATTTCATCTGCTCACCGCATTTCCTGGTTCTCTTGTGGCTATGCTGGACCATGTGACTATTAGTGGCCAATGAACTGTGAGTGGGAAGTGATGTGTACCATATCTGGGCTGCGGCAGTGAAAAGCCCACGCTAGCTTCCCCACCCCATGTCCCTGTCATGGCACTAGAGAAGGCCACATAGTCCCCATGGTGCAGCTACAAGACGGTGAAACCTCCTTGTGCCTGGACATCCACCTGCATAACTAGGTTCATCGGAGCCACGTCCAATGACCCATCACAGACACGTAACACGAGCAAGAAGTAAACCGTCGTTGTGTTATACCATTGAGTTTTAGGGTTAATGAGAGTTCAAAGAAGGAAGTGGGGAGAGCTGAGGCTGGGGTGGTGGGCAAGGGTTGGATCAAGAAGAACCTCTCCTCACCTGTGAAGGGCTGGAACTTCATTCTGTAGGCAATGAACGATGACTGAAAGCTTTTGCCTGGGGCTTAGCATGCTAGACCTGCATTTTAATTAAACCGTTCTGGTAGCAGTGGGGAGGATGAATTGAAGAGTGCCGAGGAGCTGGGAGATCAGTAAAGAGGCTATTACAACCCACCAAGAAGAAAAGAGGATGGGCCGAACAGGGGGAGTGGTCGTAAAGATGCAAAGATGTGCTACGGGAGGCACTCTGGAAGACCTGAGCAATTGATGGACTGTGGCTGGCGAGAGAGCGAGATTAAACAGCGATGATTCCTAGATTTTTGGATAGGTAGAGGGAGGGGCCGTAAACTAAGAAAGGAAACAAACAGACCAATTTAGGAATCAATTATGAGTGAAGGTGGGAAACGTTGAGCTGGGAATATTGCTGGGACACCCTGGTGATGTCCAACAAATAGCTGCCTCTATTGTTGGATGCTCAGTGGAGAGGCGAGGGGAGGGAGCCAGGCTTGAGAATAACAAACAAATAGGACGTGTCTTAAAACAAGAGAGTGGATAAATAACCAAGGGAGGAGGTGTAGAGCGGGCACAGCAGGCAGGCAAGAGCAGACATCAGAGGACACAGAGAAGGAATGGCCAGAGAGGTCCAAGGGGATCAGAGAGAGTAAGTAGCATGAGGGCAAAGAGAAAGGAGAGACCCGAAAGGAGAAAACAGCCAACAATGTAAAAGAATGCAGAAGAGTCCAGTAAGAGGAGACTGTATTTGGCATTGGGAGTGGCAGTGTTTGGGGTGGGGGATGGTTTTCTGAGGACGATTTTACAGTGAATGGTTTCAGGGGAAGGCTGGGGTAGAAGACGTGGTGAAGCGGGTGAAGGACTCGGGGACACGGAAGACTGAGAGGCAGCCGGTGTAGGCCACCCTTCTAAGAGCTTAGATGAAGACTTCACAGAAATGCTAGAGGTCCATTCCTCCATGAAGCCTCCCTGTTTGGTACAAACCAACACTGCCCTCCAGCTTCCCAAATGGCAAAATCTGTTGAGGTCAACAGTGATCACCTTGCTATTTCATCAGACTGTTAAATGCTACTTTTTTATGTGAATCCCACTTCCTTGGTGAGTCGGTAGGCGTCACATGCCAGCCACAGGATGAGGAGAAGCTGGGATTAAAAGAAGTATAGGCTCAGCGTTAGAACCAAGGACTTAGGTCAGTCTTAGGAAGCCAGACGAGGCTGTAGCAGCAAGAGCTGGGCAAAACCAGTGTGAAACATGGAATAGGAGAAGCTGAGAGTGAGCAGAACAAATATTCATGGCCAAGAGTAAAACATGAAGACCAGGATAGGGGCCTCAAACATTCTGAATGAACTAAAATCATCCAGGAAGGCAGGTCTTGCCAGAACGAGAGATCTCTGAAGGAGGAGCCCAGAACAGCTCTTTCCATCTGTCTTCGTGGCGCCATCAGGCATCTGGCAACTCCTCGAGAGAAGTCGAGGAGAGCATCTTCTCTGCTGCCCTTCATGGTCCTGGCGTGGGCCCCTGCGCGGATGACACACTTAGTACAAACCTGTTGCACGCAGTCAGACACATGGAGGGGGGGGCAGGCCAGCTGCCCGGCCTCAGCTTCCCACGCACAGAACTTCGCCAAACCACAAGCTCTTAGCAGGGCTGCTGTGCGGACAGGGGACAACCAGGCTCACTTCCTACTCCTTCCTGCTGAGGCTTTTGTTCTGTTTCTGAGAACAAGTTCTCACAGGTGGAAGCCAGGAAGTCATGTTGATACTCTACAGAGTGTACAGGAGTTCTTGCCCTGGCTCTCCAGACATGTTTGTACCGGCCGCATGCTAAGGCACTAATCCTTTCCTACCGCTCGGCTGCGGAGCTTGTAATGCTGTTTCCAACTCAGAGAGATAGGGGAGATGAGATTTTAAAGGGCTCATTATTTATGGCCTGGCTCCTGATGGCCACAACAGATGCAATTTCATGGACTCCATCAGAAGAGCTTCTTGGGGTGGCTTAGAGCATTGTGATGTGGCAGGGGAGGGGAGGGGAGCGAGAGCATCACAAACCCCTAGGAAGGCAGGAGGCTCTGAGTCTTGGCGGGAAGAGATCCCTCCTCTTATCAGTTCAAGGTGCCACTGGGTTCAGCGGCCTCAGCCCTGCACCAATCTCAGCTCACCCTGCCTTGCTCCTGACATTCAAACAGGCTGAAATCCCAGGGGACACGCATTCAGCCTATGCCACTTCCATGTACGAAGTTTAAGGGCA
>PVKM010013016.1:0-30861 GCA_004027735.1 Carollia perspicillata
AAAGGAAATAGAAACTATCAACAAGGGCCAAGAGGAAATGAAGAACACAGTATCTAAACTGAAGAACACAGCAGAAGGAATCAAAAGCAAGATCAATGGAGCAGAAGATCGGATCAGTGAGCTGGAGGGCAAAGTAGAAAAAACACACAGAAACAGCAAGAAAAGGAAAAGAGGCTCAGAAAGAATGAGGAGGGATTAAGAGAAATGCAAGACAATATGAAATGTAATAATATACATATAATAGGGATACCAGATGGAGAAGAAGACCAAGGGATAGAACCCCTATTTGAAAAAGTAATGAAGGAAAAGTCACACAAATTTGATGAAATTTGTCAGACAAATCCAGGAAACAAAGAGAGCCCCAATTGAGAGGAACCCAAAGAGGCCCACTTCAAGACACATCATAATTAAAATGGCGAAATTTCAAGACAAAGAGAGAATCTTAAAGGCAGCAAGGAAGAAACAGGAAGTAACATAAAAGGGAACCCTGATAAAGTTAGCAGCAGACTTCTCAATGGAAATGCTCCAAGCCAGAAGACAATGGCAAGAAATATTTCAAGTAATGACAATCAGAGGCCTGCAACCAAGGCTACTTTACCCAGCAAGACTTTCAATCAAGATAGAAGGCCAAATAAGGAGCTTCCAAGACAAAAGAAGTCTAAAAGAATACACATCCACCAAACCAGCTCTGCAAGAGATGATAAAGGACCTGCTCTAAGGAAAGGAAGGAAAAGAGAAAGAGAGAGAGGAACACAGGTACAAAAATGGCAATGAATAGTGCCTATCAATAATAATCTTAAATGCAAATGGATTAAATGTGCCAATCAAAATACATAGAATAGCTGAATGGATAAGAAAGCATGACCCACCTCAGGACAAAAGACATACACAGACTGAAAGTGAAGGGCTGAAAACAAATTTTCCAAGCAAACCGACAGGAAAAAAAAAGGCCACTGTAGCAATACTCATATCAGACAAAATACACTTCAAAAAAAGGACCATAAACAGAGACCCTGAAGGTCACTTCATAATACTCAAGGGAAGGATCCACCAAGAAGACACAAACATTGTAAATATATATGCACCCAACATTGGAGCTCCCAAATACATAAAGAAAATCTTAGAAGTTTTCAGGAAAGATATTGACAGCAACATAATTATAGTAGGGGATTTTAACACCCCACTGTCAAAAATGGACAGATCTTCCAAACAAAAATCAACAAAGATATTGTGGCATTGAACAATGCCCTACATGAAATGGACTTAACTGATATATATAGAGCCCTGCATCCAAAAGAAGCTAAATACACATTCTTTTCAAATGCACATGGAACATTTTCAAAGACAGACCACATGATGGGGACAAAACAAGCCTCAACAAACTCAAGAAAATTGAAATCATACCAAGCATTTTCTCTGACCACAAGGGACTGAAACTAGAAACCAACCCCAAAGGAAAAAACCCAAAACACTCAAAATCATAGAGATTGAATAGCATGCTATTAAACAATGAATGCATCAAGAATGAAATTAGGGAAGAAATCAAAAAGTTTCTGGAAACAAATGAAAATGAACTCACAACCACCCAAAACTTATGGGACACAGCAAAGGCAGTCCTGACAGGGAAGTTCATAGTGATAGAGGCCTACCTAAAAAAGACAGAAACATTTCAAACAAACAACCTAACTCTACGCCTACAAGAACTCGAGGAACAACAACAAAAGAAAAGCTAGTAGAAGGAAGGAAATAACCAAGATCAAAGCAGAATTAAATGACAGAGACTAAAAGCACAATTCTAAGAATTAATGAATCCAGGATCTAGTTCTTTGAAAAGATAAACAAAATCGACAAGCCTTTAAGAAGGCTCATCAAGAAAAAAAGAGAAAGGACCCAAATAAACACAATCAGAAATGAAAGAGGAGAGATTACAACTAACACCACAGAAATACAAAGGATTGTAAGAAATTACTATGAAGAACTGTATGCCAAGAAATTTGAAAACCTAGGTGAAATGGACAAATTTCTAGGAAAATATAATCTTCCAAAACTCAATGGAAGAAGCAGAAAGCCTGAACAGACCAATAACAGCAGATGAAATTGAAGCAGTACTCAAAAAACTCCCAATACACAAAAGCCCTGGACCAGATGGTTTCACAGGAGAATTCTACAAAGCACTTAAGGAAGAGCTAACCCCTATCCTTCACAGACTATTCCAAAAAAACCAAAGTAATGGAAGACTCCCAAACTCTTTTTAAGAAGCCAGCATAATCCTAATCTGAAAACCAGATAAAGACACAACAAAGAAAGAAAATTTCAGGCCAATATCACTGATGAACATAGATGCTAAAATCCTCAACAAAATATTGGCAAACCACATCCAGCAATACATTAAAAAGATCATAGAACATGACCAAGTGGGATTCATCCCAGAGATGCAAGGATGGTTCAATATTCGCAAGTCAGTAAATGTAATACATCACATAAACAAAAGCAAAGACAAAAATCACATGATCGTATCAACAGATGCAGAAAAAGCATTTGATAAGGTACAGTACTCATTTATGATAAAAACACTCAGCAAAGTGGGAATAGAGGGAGTATTCCTCAACATAATAAAGGCCATATATGAGAGACCTACAGCCAACATCATAATCAATGGGCAAAAAATAAAATCTTTTCCACTAAGATTAGAAACAAGACAAGGTTGTCCACTTTCACCACTTCTATTCAATATCGTATTGGAAGTTTTAGCCACAACAATCAGACAAGGATATAAAAGGCATCCAAATCAGAAAGGAGGAAACAAAACTGTCACTGTTTGCAGATGACATGATAGTGTACGTAGAAAATCCTAGAGACTCAGCCAAAAAACTGCTCGACCTAATAAATGAATTTGGCAAAACAGTGGGATACAAAGTCAATATACAGAAACCAAAGGCATTTTTGTATACCAACAATGAAATAGCAGAAGCAGAAATCAAGAAAAAAATCCCACTCAATATAGCAAAAAGAAAAATAAAATACCTAGGAATAAACCTAACCAAGGAGATAAAAGACCTGTATGCAGAAAACTACACAACGCTGAAGAAAGACATCAAGGAAGACACAAACAAATGGAAACATATACCATGTTCATGGATTGGAAGAATTAACATCATCAAAATGTCCACATTACCCAAAGCAATTTGCAGATTCAATGCAATACCTATTAAAGTACCAATGGCATGTTTCACAGACATAGAACAAACACTTCAAAAATTTATGTGGAACTGTAATTGACCCCAAATGGCAGCTGCAATTTTGAGAAAGAAGAGCAAAGTAGGAGGGATCACAATACCTGATACCAAACTATATTACAAGGCCACCGTAATCAAAACAGCCTGGTACTGGCATAAAATCAGGCACAAGACCAATGGAACAGAACAGAGAGCCCAGAAGTAAACCCAAGTCTTTATGGTCAATTAATATTCGACAAAGGTGGCAGCAACATAAAATGCAGTAAAAATAGTCTCTTCAACAAATGGTGTTGGGAGAACTGGACAGCTACGTGCAAAAAAAATGAAACTCAAGCGCCAACTTAAACCATACACAAATATAAATTCAAGGTGAATAAAAGATTTAAATATAAACCATGACACCATTAAAGTCCTAGAGGAGAACATAGGCAGGAAAATTCTCAGATATCTAATGCAGCAACATTTTTACTGATATGTCCCCTAGAGCAAGGGATAAAAAGGAAAAAATAAAGAAATGGGATCTCATCAAAATAAAAAGCTTCTGCACGGCTAAAGAAAACAGTATTAAAATAAAAAGAGAACCAACTATATGGGAAAACGTATTTGCCAATGATACCTCAGACAAGGGTTTAATCTCCAAAATATATAAAGAACTTATACGACTCCACTCTAAAAAGACAAGCAACCCAATTAAAAAATGGGCAACGGACTTGAACAGACACTTCTCCAAAGAGGACATACAGAGGATCCAGAGACACATGAAAAGATGCTCAATATCACTAGCTATCAGAGAGATGCAAATTAAAACCACAATGAGATACCACTTCAGACCAGTCAGAATGGCCATCATAAACAAAGCCACAAACAACAAGTGTTGGAGAACATGTGGAGAAAAGGGAACCCTAGTGCACTATTGGTGGGATTGCAGACTGGTACAACCACTATGGAAAACAGGATGGAATTTTCTCAGAAAACTAAAAATGGATCTGCCTTTTGACCCAGCAATTGCACTGCTAGGATTATTTCCCAAGAACCCTGAAACACCATTCCCAAAGAACCTATGCACCCTAATGTTCATAGCAACACAATTTACAATAGCCAGGTGCTAGAAGCAACCTAGGTGCCCATCAGTAAATGAATGGATCAAAAAAACTATGGTACATTTAGCCCTGGCTGGCGTAGCTCAGTGGATTGAGTGCAGGCTGCAAACTAAGGGGTCACCAGTTGGATTCTCAGTCAGGGCACATGCCTGGGTTACAGGCCAGGTCCCCAGTGGGGGCCACGTGAAAGGCAACCACACATTGAGGTTTCTCTCCCTCTCTTTCTCCCTCCCTTCCTTCTCTCTAAAAATACATTTACAGAATGGAATTCTATGCAGCCAGCAGAAAGAAAGAAGGAGCTTCTACCCTTTGCAACAGCATAGATGGAACTGGAAAGCATTATGCTAAGTGAAATAAGCCAAGCAGTAAGGGACAAATACCATATGATTTCACCTTTAATAGGAACCTAAACAACAAAACAAACACAAGTAAAATATAACCAAACACACTGAAATAGAGAACAGGCTGACAGTGACCAGAGAGGAGAGGGGAGGGAATTTGGGGGGGAATGGGGTAGGGTTTACAAGAACAAATATACAGGACACATGGAGAAAAAGTAAGGGGGGTGGAAATGGGAGGGAGGTGAGAAGGGATGGGTGGGTAGGCTGGGATAGGAGTAAAAGAAAACTGTACTTGAACAACAATTAAACTAAAATTTAATTAAAAATTTTTAAAAAACAGAAAACTAGATGAAATACATAGTTTTCTATGAATATTTAATTAACCAAAACCTACTCCAGTAATTAGAAATGTTAAATGACCGCTTTCCATAGAAGAAATAGTCAAAGCTGCGAAGGAGCCCTCTAATGAAAAGCCCAAGTCCGAGCCATCTCACAAGGGCACCCGCACTGAGCCTTTGGAGGTGGCCAGGCAAGCCTAATGCCACAGAAACTGTGTCAGAGAACAGAAACTGGAAAAAATCTTCCAAGTCACTTTTAGGAAGCAATATAATATTTATACCTACACTTGATAAAATGGCTCCAAAAAAGAGAAAATTACAGACTAATATAATTCATGACTATTGACATAAAAATTCTAAATAAAATATTTATAAGTAAACTCCAATAATACCTTACACAAACAAACCATGACCAAGCAGGATTTATACCAGGGGTACAAGGTTTGTACATTTTTAAGAAATTTATTATTAAAATAGGTCATCCAATTAACAGGTTTTTAAAAATTATACACTTATCTCCAAAGATGTGGAAAAAGTATTTAACAAAATTGAACACCCATAATAAAATACTTGAAATTGTAAGAATAGATAATACTTCCTTATCATAATAAAATATATATACATATATTTCAGGCCTATAACT
Organism: Carollia perspicillata; assembly: GCA_004027735.1. Lineage (NCBI taxonomy): Eukaryota > Metazoa > Chordata > Mammalia > Chiroptera > Phyllostomidae > Carollia > Carollia perspicillata. Next base: position 5,659 of record PVKM010013016.1, read on the forward strand.
AGCATTTCATTTACTGAAAAAACATTAGAAATGTCCGGACAAGGACCAAGAACAATGCAAAGATGACAACTATCTGTACTACAGTTAACATTGTCTTGGAGATATTAGCCAGTACAACTACAGTTAAAGGAATATGAATTGGAAATAAAGTAAAAATTATAAAACTATGTAATCATTTGCAGATAACATGATAGCATACCTGAAAAACTTTAGAGAATAATAATTAAACTAATTCAAACAATTAAATATATTCAACAAACTGGTAGGCTTTATTTATTTTTCTTTCTTCTATTACTGTTCAATTACAGTTGTCTCCATTTTGCCCCCATTACCCTCCCACACCTAACCCTCCTCCATCTTCCACATTCAACCCTCTCCCACCCCATTGTCTTTGTCCATGTGTCCTTTATACAGGTTCCTTGACTCTTCCCCTTTTTCCCCCATTGTCCCCTTACTCCCCCCCACACTGTCATTTTGTTCTTTATTTGCATGTCTCTGGTTCTATTTTGCAGCGTTAAAAAAATGTTTTTTAATCCACTCATGCACTGATGGGCATTTAGGTTGCTTCCAGCACTTGGCTATTATAAATTATGCTGCTATGAACATTGGGGTGCAGAGGTTCTTTTGAATTGGTGTTTCAGGAATCTTAGGGTATTTTCCCAGCAGTGGAATCACGGGATCAAAAAGCAGTTACATTTTTAGTTTTTTTTAGGATTGAGTAAATTCCATACTGTTTTCCACAGTGGCTACACCAGTCTGCATTCCCACCAACAGTGTACTAGGAGTTCCTTTTCTCCACAACCTTGCCAGCACTTGTTGTTAGTTGATAGGTTTAGGATGGCCATTCTGACCAGTGTGAGGAGATATCTCATTGTGATTTTAATTTGCATCTCTCCGATAGCTAGCGATACTGAGCATCCTTTCATATGTCTCTAGGCCCCCTGTATGTCCTCCTTGGAGAAGTGTCTGTTCATGTCCCTTCCCCATTTTTTAGTTGAATTGCTTGTCTTCCTGGTGTGGAGTTCTGTGAGATTTTTATATATTTTGGAGAACAAAAACTCTTGTCTGAAGTATCATTGGCAAATATATTTCCCCATACAGTTGGTTCCCTTTTCATTTTGCTGATGTTTTCTTTAGCTGTGCAGAAGCTTTTTAACTTGATGAAGTCCCATTTGGTAGGCTTTAAAATTAACATGAAACAATCAATAGCCTTCATATTCACAAGTAAGCTAATAAATATAAAGGAAAAGAAAATCCTAATCCTATTTATAATAGCAAAAATAAAATAAAATTCTTAAAGTAAACTTATTAAGAAATATGCAAAACCTATATGAAGAAAATTATTGAAGAGAAAACAAAAGAAGTACATTTGAACAAATTAAGTGACACCACTTGTTATGGGAGGGGACCTCTCTCAGTGCCCTGGCTGATTGCACTAGGAGCCAAAACAACACTTTCCCACAAAACCATGACCAAATTGCAGATTTGTGCCCAGACTTTGATTTCTAAATACCATCCTCCACTAAAAGGAATGCTGGCTCTTTGGAGATATGGCTGATTCCCAGGCTGGGACAAGAAAAGTTCAAGATGAACCTGAAATATATTGTTGTAACAGAAAGTAAAAAATCATACTTTTCAAAAAAAAAGTGGGGTATGTCACAAGGACATAGGAATTCGTCTGAAGGAGCTGTTGCTAGTCATATCCAGAAAATTTGATCATTGATATAAAGAAGGGCAACAATAGATTACAACCCATTAAAGAAGACAGAGGTGCATAAGTTCTTTTGGATTGGTGTTTGAGAGTTCTTAGGATATAATCCTAGCAGTGGAATTGCCAGGTCAAAAGGCATTTCCGTTTTTAGTTTTCTGAGAAAATTCCATGCTGTTTTCCCTAGTGGTTGCACCAGTCTGCAATCCTGCCAACAGTGCATTAGGGTTCCCTTTTCTCCACACCCTCTCCAACATTTGTTGTTTGTTGCTCCCCAGTGTTTATAGCAGCACAATTTACAATAACCAAGTGCCAGAAGCAACCCAAGTGCCAGAAGCAACCCAAGTGCCCATCAGTAAATTAATGGATCAAAAAGCTAAGGTACATCTACACGATGGAATTCTATGCAGCAGAAAGAAGGAGCTCCTACCCTTTGCAACAGCATAGATGGAACTGGGGAGCATTATGCTAAGTGAAATATGCCAGACAATGAAAGACAAATACCATATGATCTCACCATTAACAGGAACCTAATCAACAAAACAAACAAGCAAGCAAAGTATAGCCAAAGATATTGAAACTTAGAAAAGGCTGACAGTGATCAGAAAGGAGAGGGGAGGCAATAAAGGGGGAAAAGGGTAAAGGGTGAAGGACAATTATAAAGGACATATGGACAACAACAGGGGAGTGGAAATGGGGGAGGAGGCAGGGAGGGGTGGGGTGCTGGGGAGGGGTGGGGGGAAAAGGCAGTAAACTGTACTTGAAAAAAAAAATTTTAAAAGAAGAAGACAGAATCCATCAATCCATACAATAAGGACAGAGAGAGATAGGGAGAGACAGGTAGCAGCAGCAGCAAGCAAATACATAGAAAAGGGAAAACTCTTCTTTATAAATAGAATACTACTTTAAAATATAGAGGCAAAAAAAATTAGAAAATCACCATTTTTCAACCATCATTGAAAAAATTGACCAAGTCAAGAATTATCAATAGATGCTTAATTTTAGGAGCTGGAGAGTTTAATGGGGAAGAGGGTATTACATCTCAAAGTATCTCCCCAAAAGAAAATATAGTAACTGTACAATCACCAGAAGTGATTACATGTGCAATAGTGTACTGAGAAATCTTCACAAAGAGATGGAAATGTAAATGAGGCCGTCAAGGAAGGACGGATTTATGGCAACCAGCAAAGGGAAGGAAAGGCTTCCCACTTCCCTAAGTAGAGGAACCGCTGTTGATGTGAGCAAGGAGGTGGGAGGAAACACAGCTCACAGGGCAAACTGTGCGAAGACTTGGGTGGAAAGTCAGAGATGAGGACTAACAGGAAAACAACATGTAGGTGGAAAGCACCAAAAACTTCAAACAAAACATCCATGCACATAAATGTAGAAGAAATTAGATCATGCAGCTATATAGGTTCTTAATTAATTAATGTTTTTAAATTCTGGAGGCTTTCAATACTTTGCTCAAATCTTACTCTCCTAAGAGTTAGTTCTTTCTTTTGGAAAAACATCTATCCACTGCTGCCTAAAAGAACTTTCTGTGATGATAAAAATATTCTGTATTTGTGATGTCTGATACAGTGGCCACGTGGAGCTAATGAAATGTGGCTAGTACGACTGAGGAATTAAATATTTAATTACATTTAATTTTAACTAACTTAAATTTAAATATTCACATGTGGCCATAGGACCTCACTAGACATCACAGGTGTGTACCAACCTCTCTCACAGCTGGCATAAATGATATAGACGCATGGTCTCATTCTCTTTTTAACCTCTCACATGTAGATGCAGCTTCAGCACTCTCTGCTAATCCTTATTTTTGTTAAGGCGGCAGAGTATTAGGTACGTAAGATATGACAGTTTCAGTGAGCTTAGAAGGTAATTAGGTCAGGGTTTCTCATTTCTAGAATGTAAAAGTCGCCCTGAAGGATCATGAGGATTGAAACTCCCTTGAAAACTAAACAAATATTTGGAATTCAGTCTCTTTCCTTCTTTATTTAAGCTGGTCCTTCTGCTGGCAGTAATGAAGTCTGAAGCTCCAGTGATCAAAAGCTTGAAGCAGCCTTCACAATGGCCTCCCACGAAGGCTCCTGCAGGCGTGGCACAGAGGGGCCGTGACGCCAGGAGCTCTTTCACTGTGATCTCAGCATCTTAAACCCCAAGGAAGAGCAGCAAATTCAGCTGCCCTTCTAAAAATTCAGCTCCCAAAATCTTGGCACATTTAGGCGTTCCTTGAGTATAAAAATCCTTCAGGCCCTTATGCTCAAGAATGTACATTTTTCTCTCCTAAAAATAAGTGAGCAGCAGGTGCCATACCAAACAAGTCTTAAATGATTTAAGCTGCAGTTGGGAAGGTTCCATAATGTAATTCACTCCAGTTACTGCTCATTTGGAACTGGGGAGTCTTTTGATATAGCTGCGTGAATTTCAGATCATTCCTAATGGACAGTCATAATTTTGTTATCAGTCTTTACAAGTTGAACATATAATCCATTTGGAGTAATGAACATGCACAAGCACATACACACATACCCCTGTCAAAGGTCAGCATCACTCAGTGCTGCTAAGAATAGGTAACATGCAAGAGTGAAGGGTTGCTTTTAATTCCTTTCCAGCACTCTTTATGACATTTTATGTCCTGGCTCTATTGTATCACTACTAGAAAAATGCCATAAATAATTGGCTTGAGATGAGCAAGAGGATATACACAGCCTCTCCTCTGATTATGAAATGATACCAAGCATTTTGTACAAGAGGCATAGCAAACCTTCTCCTGAGTTTTTAGACGAAGTCAAAATTCCAAATATTTTAGCCAACTGTTCCCTTCAAAGCATGCCAGAAATTCTCATGTTACTTTGCAAATAAGCATTACTATACCTGAAATAGGTTTAAGTTCTCAAAAAGGAGGGTAGGGGAAAATAGAACAAAAAAAATCACAGGTCAAACAAAATTTGTTGTTATTCTTGAAAACATGTTTATGTTAGTTCAGATTATATATGTATATTACTATGTATACAACAGTAATAAGCAAACAATACACAAAGGAGCATGAAAACAGGAGACTTCAGGCAAAAAAGATATTAAATAGTGAGAAAGGTCAGTTGCTGCAGCCTACAACAACTGTAATTCTTATGGACAGAGAGCAAGAAACACTGAGAAGATACCCCATGGGTATTTATGAGCACAGGCTCCCATGTGGACTTGCAACGAGTGAGAAAGGCAGGCGACGGAGACCAGAGGAACTCTGTGCAGGTAAAGCAACGTGGAATGCTTCTGTTTCTTTGTACCACAAATGCAATGGAGTTGATATTAAATCAGTTTATTTCCAGTTTCAAGTTTATTCACCTATGGTTTCCTCTTCCAGTACATTTCTCTATGCCCCACATCTGAAGTGACTAGCTCTCTGAAGAGTTGGGGTAAACAGTTCAAGTCGAAAAATTATTGAAAATAATTACATGGTATTGCTTTTGCTAATTTGCATAGTTGTATTCACGTGAAGGTTGGTAGTGGCCTGGCAGTGTTGGCCCAGAGATGTCTCTTTCAGCATGCCATTTCCCAACTGCACAGTCAGCCACACACACTGTCCCTCTTGCTCTCAAGGCCAAGGGAAACTAATGCCACAGAAAATTGGACAAAGGACATACAAGCAAACCAAAATATCATCAATGTCATTTGAAACTGAGGAACTCAAAATCACTGTTCAGCTGTGGTGGACTGCATTATTTCCCCAAATGCTTCACTCTTCCCAGGATCCACATTCTTTGCCACTTGACTTCTCAGTTCTACCACTGAAAGGGCAGAGTGTATTTCCCCAACTCCAGACTTTAGTTTGAAACATGAGTTGCTTTGGCCAACAGAACAAAGGGGAAATGACAGTGTGTGAGGAGTTCCAAGCCTACACCTTAAGAAGCCTTGTATGTTTCCACATGTCCCCTTTTGCCTTTGACATTGCCATGAGAACATTCCCCAGCTTGCATACAGAGCCTAAGCATATGTTAAGCCATGTGGAGCAGAGTTGCATCATTAATACAGATGGAAACAGAGGCTCCCCAGCCAACCCAGACACCTACAGTTAGTAGAGCCACCTAGCTGAGCACAGACTAGATCAGTCAAAAAGTGGAAGAATGGCTGGTATGTGATCAACTCTAAGTGATTGTTATTGTTTAAAGATTTTATTTATTTTTAGAGAGAGAAGAAGGAAGGGAGAAAAGAGAGGGAGAGAAACATCAATGTGTGGGTGCCTCTCACATGCCCCCAACTGGGGACTTGGCCCACAACCCAGGCATGTGCCCTGACTGGGAGTCAAACCAGCAACCCTTAGGTTCTCAGGCCAGTACACTGTGCCACACCAGCCAGGGATAAGTGATTGTTGTTGTGAGCAACCGTGTTTGTTTTATCATTTGTAAGTATGTATGATGAAATCTACTCTACTAGCAAATTTCAAATACACAATACCGTATTATCGAACTGTAACGGGGGTGAGGGAAATAGGGAGATGTTTGTCAAAGACGACAAAGTTTCTGTTAAGCCACAATGTTGTGCAGAGATCTGTTACAGAGGATTAATGCTGCAATGGAAACCAGTATCAGCCTCCACAGGATTCTCAAAGCAAGCACTACTTCAGGCACTGCATGCAAGTGGGAAACAGGTCTCTACCACTCAGAAATCCCTACTTTCGTCCTTTACTTTCCACTATTTCCAACCCAGATGAGGCTATTCCCCTTCCTCTTGACCGAGCGTTAGAATCTTGCCTTCCGTACCCACACTGCAGCTCAAGATTAACTGCTTCATGAATTAGATCTTCTTCTACATGCATTTGATGCCATACCTCCTCCCGCTAAGCTTTTGTTCTTGTTTTGTAAGTGGGGCTACTTATAATAAGCTTTCACTATTATTAAATTAAGTGCATGTAAAGACCTAGAAAGTAATAGAAATCTGCTAGGAACTCAAAAGTAACCACTATTACCTTGACTCTTGAAAATCACTTTTGTTATAATGATCTACCTTAAGACTCAGGAATATAAAAATCTCTTTTGATAACATCGTGTGAAAGTAGTTAAGATAAAGATTATTGTTCCAACTTTTTTAATATGCAGTATTTGACTTGACTTGACAAAAATATTTTTAATATATGTTTTCTTGCTGTAAATAATTTTGAAGTTTGGAGAACTTTTTTTGAAGATTTTATTTATTTACCCTTAGACAGCCAGCGGGGAAGGGAAGGAGAAACATCAGTGGGTAGCTGCCTCTCACATGCCCCACCCTGGGGACCCGGCCCACAACCCAGGCACCTGCTCTGACTTGGCATCGAACCAGCAATCCTTTGATTTGCAGGCCTGTGCTCAGTCCACTGAGCTATACCAGCCAGGGCATGAAGTTTGGAGAATTTTTAAATCACCTAAAAAGTATTCTAATTTCTTTGGAGGTGTTCCATTCTTGATTGGCCTTAGAATTTAAGACTCAAGATGGTCAGCTATCATTTTTGTCTATCATTGTACCAACATATAATGAGCACCTACATGCACCAGGCTCCATGCTAGTTGCTGTGTGAGATTAAAGGGGCATAAAATAATTTCTTCTTCCTGGAAAATTATCAAATGTTGGGAAGGTGGAGTGTTAGCATAGTACCAACTGCTCGAGGTGGCATGTGCTGAGTCAGTTATGAAAGAAACAAACATTAACTTGAGTAGCAACTAAGGTAGAAAATAGATGGAATACTTGAATTGGCATAATTTGAGGGGAGATTACCAAAAGGACTATTAGTAAAGAGAAAACAGGGTACATGGAAACCAGGAGGAGAGCACAGCACAGTAGAGGTAGTAACAACAGCAGGGAACAATGACTACCCCCGGCCTCATGAGGTGAGAGGAGAAAGTACTTACTTACCTGGAACAGGTAAGAGAGCCTCACAGAGGTGGCTGCTTGACAGGGGCTGTGATTTGATAGAGGGATCCATCGGGCACAGGACAAGAGAGCCTGCTGATATTTCTCTGTGCTTGTCAGCCTCCCAGGGCAGACAGCAAGGTAGAAAGAGGATCTGCAAGAGCAAACATAGCCTATCCAGCACACAAGGTCATGGGAACCAACACCCAAAAAGATATTCTCTTAACCTGCTGATTGAGACATGCTTGTGAGTGTAATGATAGCCCAGTGGCAATTCACTCCCCCTGGACTCTTTTGGGCACTTGGAATTTGAATTATGTCAGAACAACCCCTGGCAGACTCCCCTACAAATCCAGAGGGCATTTGAAAAGATGAGCCTTGGATGGGATTGTTACACACTGGAAAGTGAACTATGAATGAGGAATGCTGGACTCTTTCCATACTTTTCCTCACGAGAAAGAACACAGGTAATGGCCCTAAAATTATCTCCCCTTTAGCCCTGCTTGTTTATGGTCAGAAGAGGTTCTGCCAAAACACCCCATAAAAGAAAGAAAACGGAGATGATGAGAGGTTATTTCTTAGCTAAACTCCTACGTAAAGTTTTAAACATCTTCAAATTGAACTATTTTCATGCTAGTTAAAATAGTTGGCACAGGATATTTTGTATGACCCTATTGTACTAAACCTTTACCTTCAGACTTTCCTGGTGGGAGGTGAAGTTCACTGCTTCCAGTGGGATCTCATACCTCCTGCCAGCATAATTCTGGGCAGTGGTGCCATTTGGAAATAATCATCTTCTTTGGGTTCAACATAGCTCTGAAGAGATAGCCATATTTTGACATTTTCAGTTTCTTGATTCCAAAGTGCGTTAGTCTGTATACATACATAGCAGCTTTCCAATTCAAAATGATGTTTTGGTTTTGAATCCAAATAAGTTTTCCATCATTGCCTGTGACCTCCAAATGAGTTCCTCACCATTTTCTTGCCATCATCTGTGAATGAGAATGAAAACAAAATTTCAAGTCCTCCCTGGCATTTCTGATACTCTGAAAGTTTTATTTATATGTGTAAAATAAGGATTAATTGTGCTATAGGATGAACAATATTCAACTCATGTAGAAATATATTCAACATTCCATTTTCCATTCACACATGTTCTCAATAAGTAACTCATCAACCAACTCTTATTTTCAGTGTTCTTGGATGTTTGCCTTAGGGCCTGTTCTTTTTCCTAATATTGTAAGGTAGTAGCAAATAATGTCATACTTAAAATTTCAAAAGCACATCATAAGCTTCTCACCTCTATTGCCCAAAATGAAAATGTATATTGTAGCCATAGTTTTCTAAGTTACTGTCTCATAATCAAATAATATGCTTTTGAGAATTTCATCTTCTGCTTTCTTTTCTGTTTATATCTGAATCCTCTACTTAGTATGCTACTTATACATTTCACAAATATTTATTAAACACCATTTCTGTAACAGGTACTGTTATACATACAGGAAATATTTGAAGTACTGTCTACACTCAGCTGCTTGCCTTTCTCCAACATGCAGCTTTTTTCAATCCCTTGACTTTATCTGTGTTGCATGTGGGAGCAGCACACTTTCAAACATTTTGTCCCCATTTTCCTGCAAATTGCTACTCCTTTTTCAGTGCTCTCCAAGCATCACCCTCTTTGAGAGTCCTACCATCTCCCTCTAGCTGAGTGCATCACTCATTCCTTTCTTTCATCCAACAGAGCAAAATTCTTCCTTCTTTATTATGGCTTTTGTCACATTAGCTGAGATTATGGTCATGTCTGTTTCTCTCCCAATCTGTGACTCCAGTTAGTAAAAGTTGGAATTTTGTTCACCTGAAGCACGTAGCACAGTGTATATGCTCAAAGATTTGCTGAATGAATGAATAAATGAATAAACCTGATGAGTAGAAAATAAACAAGTATGTGAATCCCTGAGAAGATTCTCTCACTCACAACTGAAAATTACGCAGCTGGGGATCTAATGTATAGCATGGTGACAATAGATGATAACACTGTATTGTACAATTAAAATTTGAGAAGAGAGTAGAACTTAAATGTTCTCACAAAAAAAGGTAGATATGTGAGGTGATAGATGTATCCATTAATTTGATGAGGGGAAAGCTTTTTACAATGAATTTATATCAAATCATCACATTGTACACTTTAAATATCTTGCCATTTGATTTGTCAATTATTCTCAAAAGCTGGAAAAAACAATCATCCATTAAAAAAATTTTAAAAAAATAATAATTCAGCTGGAACTAAAAGCCATCTCTGAGGCCACTTGCTATTTGGAGACTTTTCAACACCAGATTGAAGGCTGATATGCTAGGGCTGAATGGAATTACAAACCCTGGCACGTACATCCTTTGTTCCCCATCTATCCTGTCTCAAGCACAGCCAATCAGGGTGCCCATGTCTCCTAGGAGGCTGTTGTGCAGAACAGAACAACCTCACAGACAGGGGGAGAAGTTGCAGGGACTCAGAGAGTGCTAACCTCTATGTATATGTGCCCTGGGTCATTGTGTCTTCAACCAAACTATAAGATTCAATTTTAAAAAAAAGGATTATGTCTTGAACCTCAGTACTTCTTCTTCCCCAACCCCTTGTCTCTCACAGAACCAAATACTCAACTTATGCTTAATAGCACTCCTAGAAGGAAGAAAATATTTCTGAAAAAAGGAAAGGAGGGTGAGATCGTGTTACTTAAGAATTACCAGCTGCTGGAACAAATATATCCCCAAGCATCGGTGTCTTATAACACAGTAAAGATATGTTTCTCACTGTGCAATCGTCCAATGCAAGTTTACTACTCAGTGCCCAGAGACCCTGGTTTCCCTTCTGTGGTACCACACCAGGGGCTACAGCATCTTCTTCATCCACGCAGTAGAAAGGAATGAAAACCTAGGGAAGGCACACCCACTACGCAAAAGTCTTGGCCCAGACTGGCACACATCATTTCTGTTTCTGTTCCATTGAACCAGTCATATGGCCACTCCCACAGGCAAGCCTATTCCACATAATGACTTTGGACACTGGCCCCAATTTTAGTGTTAAAGTAAGCTTTCCTGGTACAGGATTCTTTCTTGAGGTAGTGATAATAAAAAGATACACTTCTGTGAAATTAATCCCATTTTGCCAAAAATGAAGCTTATAGCCATCATAAAATACAACCTCCTGGCTCATCTATTAGTTGTGTACAATCCATTTCTGCTACAATTCCTGCTTAACTTCTGAGAATCTCCACAAAAAGCCAGAACTTTGGATGTGAGAGTTCAGAGATCATCTCCTCTTCTTAAAGATTATTCTGGATTATTCTGGATATACAGCATTTCCCAAAATGTGTTCTAAAAATTACTTGTATATTTATATGGAAATCTTTCCTGCCAACTGAGTTGTGATGTCCAGAATGCTGCGCTTCTTTCTCCCTTGAAGGTTCATAATGCGCATTAGCACAAAGGTTCTGGGAAATGCTGTAGTGAAGAAAACTGTCATTTAAACAAACATTCCTCAAGCTTGTTTAGCCATTAAGTGTGCCTTTTATCTATTTAGATATTACCTATTAACTTCAAAATCTTGTATAAGAGGGTAAAAATAAGAACTAGCATTTATTGGAACCCCTCCTGTGTCAGATGCCCTGCTATCTGGTTAAATGAGAGCAACACCCAGTAAAGTAAGAACCATTTCTCCACTTAAATATGAAGAAAATTAGACTCATACAAAATAAATATCAAAATTCCACCATTAAAATGTAACCCATTTGGACCACTGAGAAAAAGGCCCAACAGATTATGTATTTCTGTCCTTTTAGAGATGTCATCTGTCAAAATAATAAAAATGTTATCCATGCCCCCAGCTTCATTTCAGATGCATGGAACAAATTCATCCAAAAATTTGCAATTTGCAAGCCCAGTCCAGCAAATCACTACAAGAAATTAGCTTGTAACTTTCTAACCAGGCTTTACTGAACATGTGAGTCAGTAGTGAGAATGAAAAAAAGAGACGAAAAAAAGGGGAAGTCCATGGCCCTGAATTTAAATTTCCCCACAGAAGATGTTTCTCCCTTTGGGACCAGTAAGTTCCAATTCCCGAGAAATTCTGGAACTATAAGGGAACAAAATTTTTACCAACAATCTTGCTAGGTAATGATAACACCTCATTAAGGTGTTATCATTAGGCCCACTCTTAAAATGCTTAACTATTCCCTTGGGGAGCCCAAAGAGGAGAGAGTTTGTTCCCATTTACTACCCTTGTCTCCTAGAAATGCCTGGATTTCCTGAAATGATGACTGTGTCATTTCCATCATTGCATTCATCTTGAGAAAGAAACAGTTTAGAGGATTGGAAAAGTCATTTGATAAGAAATCAAGAGATCTTGACTCCAGCCCCAATTCCAGCCAAAACATCTGGTACCTTTGAAATTGTATGTTAACTGCAACAACTATTATTAACTTCTAGTTCTGCTCCTATTTTCATTTGCTAAATGCTATGGTAAGAATTCTTCAGTTATTGCCTCAGGTAATCCCTACCTCCTTTAAGTGAGCATTTATCACTAACATTTTACAGATAAGAAAACTGAGGCTTGGAGAGGCAAATAACTTGCACAAAGTTGTACAGAATGGGAGAACTTTGGCTCTGCAACTCAATGGTCCGGGCTGACGGATTCAAGACCCATGTTCTTAAGCAGTTTCCCACACTGCCTGCTCTTTCGGTTTCTCTCTTTCATCGCAGAGATGAAGTATCTTCCCTAGCCATTCTCTAAGGTTTCTTTCTACTTAAATTTTCCACGACTAAAGAGAAAAAATCACCATTTCAAAAGTTTTCATTTCCCTCTAGGACCAAGCTGTAATTTCTAGTACCCACTGCTAACTGTATATTAGTAGCGTTCTGAATTATGACGTGAAACCTCAGATATTAACTGTCATTACATGGAATCTTCAAGTTATTAACTCTCCACAAGGGAAAATGTTTGTGAATCAGTAAGGCAAATTATATCAATATTGCTATTTCTCCAAAAATTTAACTCAATCAAAATGGCATACACAGTACAGGCAAGGAGCACTATGAACTTAATGAAACTTAAGTTTCCAAAGCCCTGCGAGGGGCACTAGTGATTATGTATCAATAATTTATGTATTATTTTTCTTAAAGAGGATTCTCCCATTGTATAAGCTTCAGGACTCACAAAACCCAGATCCTTCATTTTTTAGTGACTTTACAGTTGGTTCTCCTGGGATGTAAGTCCTGACTCCACCACTTAATAGCTGTGTGACCTTGATCATGGTACTTAATTTCTCTGTGCCTCCATTTTCTCTTTTGAAACAGGGGTGAAAACAGAGGATGGATCATAGGGTTATTGTATGAATTAAATAATTTATTGGAGCAGAGCACCTAGAACAGAGCACATGAAATGACTGATAAACACAAGCTGTTATATACTTATTACTTTAATAGCATATGTGGATACTAATAACATATATAGTATTTGAGCAAAACTTGCTAAGCTGTAAAATGTAGAGACAGACAATTGCTACTTTGCCTAGAGTGCCACTATTAGGAACCCCATTTCTACAACTGAGTAAAAACTGTTTTCAGACTTGGCTGTGTCAAATAACTTGAATCTGGTTGCCTCCCTTAGTGTTGTTTCGGGGTTCTTCACTTTCCTCATAAGTCCTTGAACCAGCTCTCCTCAATGCTGAGCTCTTAATTGTTTAAATTAAACTTCCATCAACCTTATTGTCAAAAGTACATATTAGACATGTTTTAGTTTGATTTATTTTTCCTTAAACACCAACAGCATAATAAGTTACTAAGTTACTCACTTGCTTAAAACTTCCTAAGTGGAAATAATAGCAGCCATCTTATTGGCCTATCATTTTACAGTGATTTCATCTAATTTTCATAATGCTGTGATGCAGTTCAAACAAGCATCCCTCTTCCATTTTACACACAAAGAACTGAATTTAGGGTAGCGGAGCGGCTTGTCCAAAATAACTCAGTAAGTAACTAGGGGATAGGAAGGAAACCAGGACTTCTAATTCCAGTTCAAAGACTCAAAGTTTACACTGAGTAAAATTTTCAAAGTTCTTTCTAAAATAATGCTTTTTATCTTTTTTTTAAGCCTAGTTCTCACTAGAGATATATACATTAAAGGGGATAAGACTTTTTTCTACAAAATACATCAAACACATGAGAGTAGAGCAGAAGGGGTCAATAAATGTACATACCATTGTTCCAATGGTTGTTATGAAAAATTTCATCGATGCATTGTAACCTCTGAGAAAGCTTCCATTTAATAGGCACACTGCTGGGACAGGCCTTATGCATGTGTAGGTATAATGGAAATTGTCTTGTGAACATTATTTGTGGAACCAGAGAGATTCTCCTGACAAAAAGAACACCTTTCTACTCTTACTGCTATACTAGAGCATCTGTCATTATTTCTTTTAGAAACTTAGTTTTCAAATGCAAAACAATCCCTGAATAGTCTACTTTTTAAAAGCTACCAAAGGTAAGGACAGATCGATGTCCCAGAAGTAGGCAAATTGAAACTATGATCAAGAAGGAGAGAGGGCACCAGAGAAAGGCTATGGGATTTGGAGTTGGAAGATCTGAGTTTTACTACTATTTGTTGACCTTTGCACTCCAGTACGCTGCTTCTCTGCTTAATATACTGATTTTTTAAAAGGTACTACTTGAAACTCTCATTCAGATTAGTATTCCTGGATATTTCAAACCTCGGAGTTCTTATTTTTTCCTAACCTTTTAATCAATTTCATTAGTGATCTTAAAAAAGGAGTAAACAGCACATTGATGAAATTTTCAGCTGCTTTGCAGGGGTGGGGGGACGGCGGGCAGTGGGGCGTGGTAGAAATACCATTGAGAACAAGTCAATAATATGAATTATCTGCCAAAATATATTGAGGTCTAATTTAGAAGAGAAATGCAAGACATTTCCTTAGGAATCAATAATCTAAAATAACTGATCAGATGAAGCAAAATAAATTTGGTTGTAAAGTAAAGACATACAGGCTAGGAAAATGAAAGCATATTTACCATCACCAAAAATGAAAGAAGCCACAAAATTATTCTATGCCTGGAAGAGCTGAATATCATTTAATGTTATTCATGAAATCAGGGACCTCAGTAAAGCCACTAGTAAGAGGAAGAGTTACTTTCAGCCTAAGACAAAAGAACAGGTTGTCACAAAGTGACACTTGTAATTGTCATAGTGATAATAATAATAATAATAATAATAATAAGAAGAAGAAGAAGAAGAAGAAGAAGAAGAAGAAGAAGAAAAAGGTTTCTGTTTGATTAGCACTTCACAATTTTAAAAGCATTTTCATATATATGGTTTCAATTGTTCTTCAAAACAATTGAGGTAAATAAGAGGAAAACTGTAATTTTTATTTTAGGAGAGAAAATTAGAAGTTAAGGTGGCAGAGTAATTTCAACAAAGTTACTTAATTCATGAATCAAGATCATGATAGAATTTCAGACCTCAAAAGCATATAATTCAATCCTCTTTTTGAATAATAGGACACAGAGGCTTGGAAAGGAAAAGTGACTTTCTCCAGAAGAACACAGTTAATTAGCTGCAAAGCCAGCACTTGAACCCAATTTTTTGTACATTGGTCTTTTCACCTAAATCTGGGGCTTCCCAGATGGTCTTGAAAGGAAAAGATGATTAAATAGGTACAGGATGGTTATGAAATTTTGCAGGAAGAGTCCAGGGGTGTAAAAGGCATGTTGGATGAGAAAGATTTTACCTGAGATATGTGCAAAAATAGAGACATTTGCAATGGAATAAATGAATACAGTTTTGATCACCTCTGAATCTGAAAGATCAAGTAAGCAGAAGAGCGAAAATGATGCCAACAATGTGGGCACTGATTTATAAAAAGTCCAGAAGATTAAAAATGCTAAAATGTTCATGACTTGCCTAATGACTGAGAAAAGACAAGGAATTCTACAAATATTTGAAGGGTACAAATGCTATAGAGGAAGTAATAATATTTTAAAATCAAGGAGGGAAAAGCCTATGCCATTAGGATTAATAGAACCCAATTTTTTTAAGGAAAACTCAAAGTTGAACATAAGGAAATACTTAAAATGAGACTGACCATTTTCTAGATTTGTCTTCAAGATGAGAGGTGGAGTTTGTCTTTTGGGACATTTAAAATCTAATTGGACTAAAATACCTAAGTCAATGACACAGGAGGCCATGTCCCACAAACACACAGGAGCCAGAGCACAAGCCCCTACAGGCCTTTCTCATTTCTCATGTTTGTAATCCTGGAACACCATTTTTAATTCCATTCACTTTGAAGGCTGAGGCTGTGGAGCTGTGTGCAGTAAGAGTCATCAACTCGGGGGGGTTATAACTCCTATGTCTAGTGCAGCATCCTAGAGATGAGTTTGCTAACTCAGCCAAATAGGGGAAGATCAGTATTGACTTTATGAAACTGCTTCCCAAAGAAATGAGAAAATTAAATGTAGTAGCCTCATGAGAGAATAGATGGGTCAGCCCATTTTCCCTCAAATCTACCCACCTGTCTGCTCCCACATGAAAAACTGAGCAGGACCTACTATTGTACCAGAACAACACATACAAGAAGCACCCTGGATGGGGCAAAGGATGTATCAGGATCACTGTCTGCTTATTGTTGGTATTTTACATATGGTGCCTAGATTATTAGCCTGAGTACCAAGTTCATAGCTTTGCCATAGCCTCCCCTGAGATGCCTGCCTGGAGTGGGCTTATCTTATCTTGTTCTCAGTATCTTGCCCTCTTGGATCCTGATTCTGTGGTCAGCTGCACTGCCCCCTAGTACTCATGTGGTTTGACATAAAATGAGGCTGATGTATTTATAATGGTAATATGAAATAATAGAACTAGGAATTGGTAATATGCCTGCTAAGTGAAGAGAAAAACAGTTAAGCATACTGAAATGCCAGTATATACTACACTTCCAAGGCTTCCATGTACCTTGCCCAGAGCTCCGACTCTGGCTGCCTGCTTATCCCTCCTTTCCTCAGGACAGTGTCTGTATGTCTCACCATCTGAATCTTTGAAGCACCATATCTGGCATGAGTGAGTGTTGAATAAATATTTAAGTGAATAAGTGAATGAATGAACCCCAGACTGCTTGGTTGGATCCTCAGCCAAGCTCCGCAGCCTTTGCATCCTTAGATCCTTAGATCTTGGGGGTCTGTCTCCTGGCCTCATTTCCCCACCCACTGGAGGTATCCCAACTGACCACCTGGGGTAATGACACAGAACTGTATTTAAATAAACTACTTCCCAGACATTGTAGGAGTTAGGCCCTATTTATCATGTTGAACTTACACAGACTCTGACAAGCCTTCATAAACCCCCGGCTTATCCCATTACTTTAGACAATGAGATTTGAGTATGTGGTCATTTCCACAGTTCTCTGTGGGTTAATGCTCCAGATCTGGTCACTTCAACTTCTTTTTCCTGTTTAAATGCAGCTGGGATACTGCCCTGCTCCACAAAAAGCTACATCACTTATAAAAATAAAACACTTTTTCCTTTTAAATTTTTTTCTCCTTTTCTTGTTCTGGAGATCCATTTGTTCTTCCCAAAACTAAAGGATTCCTGAGATTTTCGGTTAGAATTCTGGTTGCCTTCACGCCTTAGATCATCATTAACAGCGTGCTCTACGGAAAACCACGGAAGATCATTACAGCTGTAGTCGGAAGCCAATGTGCCAAGATAATGAAAAACAATTCTGCAGTTCCTCATGCTCTGTTAGTTGTGTTTGTCATAAATGAGTTGTGGAGATTTGGAGTGAATGATCCATATCATATTGAACTGTCCTTTTTTATTGCTGACAATTGAAGGTGACTGAGAAGCAGGGCCAGTGTCAGATTGTATCTAATTGGAAACCTTCTCTCATTAATGTTCGATGTTGACTTGTATTACTTGATGAAATTAGGACCTCAGTGGAATGGAGTTTATTATATGGAATGAGCTGGTTGAGCTCTCTTCCATTTTTGTGTTGTTTTAACCTCATCCCACCCCTAATTCTGTGGCAGAAGGGGCTCAGCAGAGCAGGAATTCTGAGTAAGGCAGGTCTGTGCACAAACAAAGCAAAAGCTGTAATGCAGTAAATGTAATTGAAACCATATGGACTTTTATGCTACATATGTTTGAACAGTTCTTGGGTACTGCTGTGGAACCAGAGGAACAGAGGGACCTCTGAGAAGTCACCTTGGCCCCAGGACTGCAGGCAGAACTGCCCCAAATCCAGCCCAGACAGATGAGAAGCTATCTTGCATACAAAGGAAATGGTACGGAGAACACCCACATCCCCCACTCCAATCTTTTTCTAGTCATTGGTTGCCTTGATGAAATGCACTTTTGAAAGCTCTCTGAAGGTGTGGGTCGTTAGCTGAAGTATTATTTCTAAGAGAAAAAGTTATTTAAATCAAGTAATGGGAATTTCATTCTATGTTCCCTCTTCCCCGACCCACACCATTTCAGAAGTAGGTAAGAATTAGGGGTGGATGAGGATAGAAGGAAACTCTGAGTAGAAAACTGAGTAGAATACTCCACACCCATGGAAGAAAAAAACTTCAGACCCTCCAAGAAAGAGACAAGAAAACAGGCTTGTTTTGAATAACAAAAATATGACCAGTGCACACAGTATGATTTTCACTAAGTGTATGTTAGTGCCATAGAGTTATACTTTGCAATCTGATTTTTGGAGGCCCATAAACAGCGCAGTTTAGTTTTTTTAAGCTCTGTCTGCTTAAGAGTGAAATAATGCTGATAATAACAAACTGTGTTCTGAAATTGAACATTTAACAAATATATACTGTTTTCAAAATGCTCAACAATAAGTAGGAAGTTCAGTAACTTAATCTGAAAACATCATAAACTAGTAACTATAGATTTATTTATTTTCCCTAAAGCCACTATTTAGTCTTAGAAATATGGCTTTTTAGAATATACATTTTATTGACTCAGGAATATACACAATCATTATCAGTCTCAGAACATGAAGCAATGTCTAATTTAAGTAATTCTGGTTAATTTAATGCCCAGGCCTTTTATGGTCTTTGATTCTTCTAACCCTGAGATACAACAATCTATCAGCATTTAAGACAGAATCTGTTCTTGACAAAATGGTGATACTGGTACAGTTAGTACTCTGGGCCCCTCTGTTCTCTTTCTGTGTTCTCTTTCTCTCATTTTACCCCTGCCTCCCAGTAGCAGTCATCAGTCCCTCACCTTCCACTATGGCAGTGCATGAGAACCATCTTTCTCATCTCAAACCCTTTGACTATTTCCTTATGTCCGCCCTCAAGCACATTTATCATGTGCTTTTAGGTAAAAATTAAGATTCTTAATAAATTCACTCCAGAATATTAATATTAATATTAATATCGTATTTAATACATTGCCCATGCTAGGAACATTGGAAGCAAATAGAACCTCTAATTCATTGTGCAAGGTCTTTTCTTGCTTGTATGGAATTTTTTTCCTCAAGCAGCAATCCAAACTCAGTGTCATGACATTGATTATACCTCAACCATAACTTCCTGGGTTCCAGCAAATCACAGATTCTTAGAGGCCTACAAGCCTTAGATGAAGTTCATCATTTTTTAGGTCAGGAAATGGAAGCCTAGAGAGTGAAACTGATGCCCAGGGCTCACTTAGTGAGTTAATTAATGAAGTAGTCCTACTGCTCAAATCCTACCTCCTAATCCAGTGCTCTTTTTACCAAAGCAAACAACCAACTCTATACTGTTTTAGATGCCAAGACAAGAGACTTTCTCAGGATTCTGACCAAGATGGAGGTATAGGTAGAAACACCTCACTTACTCGCATATCTAAAAGTAGGATAACAATCAATTTAAAAACAAAAACAACCAGAACTGCCAGAAAAATTGAACTGCATGGAAGTCCAACAATCAAGGAGTTAAAGAAGAAATATTCATCCAGACTGGTGGGGTGGCAGAGATGGAAGCCAGGCAGAAAGGACATGGCAAGGCGGCAGCTGGCTACCCAGGGTGGGCAAGGCAGCAGCTGGCAGATGGGATTTCCCACATTCTCATGCAGATAAGCTGGAAGGAACCACTGGGGAGTGAGACAAACCATGCAACCCAGGGTTCTAGTGAGGAGAAATAAAGCCTCAAAACCTCTGTCTGTAAAAATCTGTAGGGGTCACAGTGGCAGGAGAAACTCTCAGTCTCATTGGAGAGTCCACTGGAGGAGACCACAGGATCCTAGAACAAACACAAGCCCACCCACCTGGGAATCAGCACCCAAAAGGGTACTATCTGCTTGTGGGAAGCAAGGGAAGTGATGGAAAGTGTGCCAAGAACTGAGCAAAGTAGCAAGCGGCATTGTTCCCTCTCTAACATCTATCCCACATACAGTGCCATAACAGAGTGAAGCAAGTTACCTCACCCTGGTGAATACCTAAGGCTCCCCCCTCCACAACATAACAAGTGTGCCAAGACAAAGAAAATGGCCCAATATAAAAGAGCAGATCAAAACTCCAGAAAAAGAACTAAGCAACAAAGAGACAGACAACCTATCAGATGCAGAGTTCAAAACACTGCTAATCAGGATGCTCACAGATATGACTCAGTTTGTTCACAAAATGAAGGAAGAAACGAAGGCTATACAGAGTGAAATAAAGGAAAATATACAAGGAACTAACATTGAAGAAAAGGAAACTGAGACTCAAATCAAAGATTAGGAACAAAAGGAAGAAATAAATATCCAACCAAAACAGAATGAAGAAACAAAAATTCATAAAAATGAGAAAAGGCTTAGGAACCTCCAGGACAACTTTAAACATTCCAACATCCAAATCATAGGGGTGCCAGAAGGAGAAGAGGAAGAGCAAGAAATTGAAAACTTATTTAAAAAAATAATGAAGGAAAACTTCCCTAATCTGGCAAAGGAAATAGACATGCAAGTCCAGGATGCTCAGAGAATCCCAAAGAAGTTGGATCCAAGAAGAAACACACAACACACATCATAATTAAGTTACCCAAGATAAAGATAAGGAGAGAATCTTAAAACCAGCAAGAGAAAAGGAGATAGTTACCTACAAAGGAGTTCCCATAGCACTATCAGTTGATTTTTCAAAAGAAACCTTGCAGGCAAGAAGGGGCTGGAAAGAAGTATTCCAAGTCATGAAAGGCAAGGACCTAGATCCAAGAATACTCTATCCAGCAAAGCTTTCATTTAGAATGGAAAGGCAGATAAAGTGCTTCCCAGATCAGGTCAAGTTAAAGAAGTTCATCATTACCAAGCCCTTATTATATGAAATGTTAAAGGGACTTATCTAAGAAAAAGAAGATGATCAAAAATATGAACAGTAGAATGAAAACAAACTCACAACTATCAACAAGTGAACCTAAAATAACAAAAACAAAAACTAAGAAAACAACTAGAACAGGAGCACAATCAAAGAAATGGAGATCACAGGGAGGGTTATCAGTGGTGAGGGAGAGGAACAGAATGGAGGAAAAAGGTACAGTCTGTCATAAATGGTAAGCATAAAATAGAAAGGGGAGGTTAACAATAGTAAAGGAAATGAAGAAGCCGAAGAACTTATATGTACAACCCATGGACATGAACTAAGGGGCAAGGGGAGGTTGGAGGGTGAGGAGGTACAAGGTGGAGGGGTATAAAGGGGAAAAATATTGGGAAAACTGTAATAGCATAATCAATAAAATATACTTTTAAAAAAGAGTATTTCTCTCTGATGTAGGAGTTTTCTTCCTAAATAAAAGATGGTAGAAAGGACACTGTCATGCTAACACAAAATCTATTATATCTAGAATCCAGAACATCTAACTGCTAAGTGGGATATGCTGCCTGGATAATGCTCCAAAGAAAACTCAGTGCAGGAATAATTTGTGAAATATCCTATGAAATGCAAATACTACACATTGTATCCATGCTAATACATTTTTGCATTGCTACAACCACCACTAGCATCTTTGTCAAGGCAGTCTTTGTAGTAAAGGGAATCAAACAGGGTTGGAAAGTTTTTGATGGGTAGTTGGTTAAAAAATGCAAAGAAATTACATAGTAAGCAAAGAAAGCAGGATCCCATCTCAGAATCACAATTTTGTTAATATAAGCATAGAACTTTATAGAAACTCTATGTGATGGATGCCTCAGGAGGATGGCATTCCAAAGGGTCCCTTCACACACTGTGTTTAGTTGATACCAATCATCTAGCCGGAGAGTAAACCATTCAGTCAATCAACCAGATGTTTAGTCTACCCTCTGCCAAACATCTGGGCAATTGATGGGATCATTTCCTTTTTATTAGGAAGCCTGGCTGCAGCAACGCAGACATGCAATCACAGCATGAGAACACAGAATGAGGATGACAGATATCTTGACCCACCAGGATCCCAAAGTGGGATATTTTTCAGGTCAGTGTGGGTCAGTTCAGCATCACTTTAGCCTGAGATTTGTGGGCTGCTTATTGTTCTGAGACACTCGGATGCCGACATATTTTTAAATCCCTATTTCATAAAGAGCAGAGGCCCTGAGCTGAAATAGAACACCTTATTGACATTCAAGAATAGGAGGCCATTGGCTAAAAGCTACATTGGTTTCCTCCCAAATTGCCATTAAGTGACCTTCCTCTGTTTAAGCTGCTGTGGGGAAAAGGTGCCGACGTTTTGTTGGCACTGGCCTGGGAATTCATAACAAGTATAAAACTTGGCCAAATTATAAAACATAATCCATCTGACAAAGGGAAATCATTTAACGGGCACTCTCTTAATTATAACAATTTGGAAAAGGAAGAAGTTGAGGACAATAGCAGAAAGCATAACAAAGTCACTTAATAATAATTGTGTCTTTTGACTCTCTTCTGGTAGACCAGCAGCCTCAAGGGTTGGAAAGGAAAATCACCATTTACCAATATTTTTCTCATCAATTCTAATCAAAGCCAAGGGGAAAAAGGAATAAGGGAATAAGCTCAAGGAAAAAGGTGGGTAAATAAGGACTTCATTGTCTCACATAATGATAAACAATAAGATAGCTTGTAATTTATTATATTATTCTCTGGATTTTTTTTCCAGGGGTGAAGGGGTCTCTGGAAAAAGGTCAAGGGCAACTGCAGGTCATATCACACTCAGGAACATTGCAGGACCTGGTCCGGGAATCTCCAGAAAGCTAGATCTACAACTTTTCTGATAGCCTTAGTGGGAGACTGTCCTTCTAAAGAATGCTATCTTAGTCTGTCTTCCTTTCTCGCAATAATAACAATGGTAACACTTTACAGGTGTTCAGAACTCTAGTTTTCAAACTGCTTTTGTACAGATGACTTCTTTTGATCCTTTCACTTTAAGGCACAAGGTTCAGTATAAAGGAAACAGAAGAAAGAATACAATCAAATATGTACTCCAAATGGACTGGAGTGAGAAAATACAGAAGGGAAAGAAACCAGGTTTTGTTTCAATGTTATTTCAATGATAAATTCTTCTTCATAACAAGGACAGTTCATTCATAACAGAGCTTTGCCCCCATGTAATGCATAGCTCAGCCCAGATGTACACTGGCCAAATTTGAGGAGTGACATTTGGAGGAACCTTGTCACTTAGAGAAATTGATTGGAATTCTTAAAGTCGCCTTACTGAGGAATGGTTTATGAGGTCTGTCCAGGAAGTATTCAGCCATGTAATATGAAAAATAGAGACATTTATTGAAGAAGATACAGGATACAAAAACATTGTCCATTGGACAAGGACACCTTAATCCCCTTCAAAGTAGGCACCTTGGGACCTCACATAATTCTCCCAATTGCCATCAGTTGCCCCATCGTATTTTCCTGAATATCACTGACAGTCTGAAATCTCTTGCTTTTCAAAGGTGATTTTAGTTTTGGGGAAAGCCAGAAATTGCAGGACACCAAATCTGGGCTGTAGAGGGGCTGAGTCACCGGGGTAATTTGATGTTTTGCAAAAAAACTCTGCAGCAGATGTGATGCATGAGTGGGCAAGCTGTGGTGATGAAGCTGCCAATAACTGGTTGCCCATGGCTGTGGCCTTCTGAATAGTTTCTACAGAGGAATGTTCAAGCTTAATGCAAAATTGGATGCAGATTCATTGCTCTATTCATTCAGTCATTTTGAATGTGACGTCCACACAGTACACATGCTCATTCAAAAAGAGCTACCACCCCCAGTGACTAGTACAGTGAAGTCATCATTGTTCACACATGTGCATTCCAGTTCACTCTCCTTGACTGCCAGGTTACATTGATATTGTGCAAATAGCTCTCACTATATTAACAATAGCTGGACTTTTTCCAGACAGACTTTGTATATACAATAATATTTATCTTTTTAGGTGTAAGTTTCACTAGTTTTACTAAATTTACAGAACTGTAAATAATTTTGATTTCTTTTTTAAATTTTTTAATCTAAATATTAAGAAACACATAGAATTTGTTCTCTATGTCTAGATAGACATTTTTCTAAGCACCAACTAACATATACAATAACCCCAGGGCAAAGTCACTGAAGCAAAATCTCTCCTTGAAGTTTTTATTTTCATTCTAGTCTTTTATAAAGTACCAGGGCAACCCATTACAGTTGTTTCTCAGGAACCATCCATCTTCCCTCAAATGTTCTCTCATCTCAGCCTTCCTCTGAAGCCAATTATGACTGTCTTCTGACCCTCAACTACATGAATGTCATGAAACCAGCACTTCCTTTCATTGGGCACTTTATGAACAGACCAAAGGCATTCACCTCCCACTCAGCACAGCTCTCCCCATGCATGTAACACAGTCACTCCCTCCTCCTGAGTCACTTTCTTGACCTGGCCCTAGGTAGAACACTGTTTCTCCTGGGTTTCAGATCCACTGGCTGGTTTCTCATCTTACTGACCTTTACAGACTGAAACACTCCAGGACTCAGGCATTGAATCTCTTCTCTTTTTACATACAATCTCATTCTAGGTGATCTCACTCAATCCTGTGACTCAAAATACCACTTACACATGATGACTCCCAAATTTGTGTTTCCAAAACTAAGCTCTAGCTTGAACTGCAGATAAATATATACAAATATTGTTCAACATTTTTGCTTGAATGTCTGAAAGTTATCTCAAACTTAAGGGATCCAAATTGGAAGGGAGAAGGAAAACTGTCATTATTTGCAGTTGGCATGATACTATACAGAGAAAACCCTAAGGACTCCACCAGAAAACTATTAGAATAAAATGAATTCAGTCAAGTAGCAGATACAAAATTAATATTCATAAATCATTGAATTTTATACACCAATAACAAACTACCAGAAACAGAAGTTAAGAAAACAAACCCATTTGCAATTGCATCAAAAAGAATATAATACCTAGAATAAACTTAACCTAGGTGGTAAAACACCTGTACTCAGAAAACTTGAAGTATTGATGAGGATACAAATAAATGAAAGGATTACTGTGCTCATGAAATGGAAGAATTATCATCATTAAAGTGTTGATACTACCCAAAGCAATCTATAGATTCAATGCAATCCCTATCAAAATACCAATGATATATTTCTCAGAACTAGAACATATAACCC